>OZ024795.1:25962865-26150365 GCA_964017045.1 Omphiscola glabra
GTTTACATAAGTGGATGCCCTTACAATTTGCAGAAGTGATAAGATGCACTGATAAATTAAATTAAAGTTTGCTGTCTGTTATCTCAATTTTAAATGGTGATAGATAAAAATGAATGTAGTGATAAAATCAGAATATGTCAAAATTTTGACTAGGGTTCAAACTGTTAACTAGCTTTTTAAAAGAAGACACAATTGAAACTACACCTTTGTGCAAAATATTCCAGGTAAATTTAAAAAAAAAAACTTTAAATTGCTTTTTATTTTTCTCTGCCATTAGAAAGTAAACCCAGCAGCCACTTAAGACTACAGCAACAGATACAATGTATAATTTTGACCTGAGATACTAACCTGGTAATAACATGCTTTATTTTTAACATGAATGAGATGAAAGTGATCAAAGATGGTATTCTTTAAATAAGAACACTGCCTAAATTTAAAAATAGCACTGTGTGATGTGAGAGTTTTTTTAGCATCAGCATAATGCATTTATTAAATTAAATGATAATTGTATATAAATGTTATTTTTACTCAAAGGACACACGCATATATATATATATATATATATATATATATATTGTTTTAGGTGCCTTATTATTGACAAGCTTTTATTTAGTAATAATTGTTTTAAAGATTCATCCTTGATACATGTCCCCTGAAATAAATAACAGAGGCAAAACCATTTTATAATGAGTCATAGTAGAAGACAATGTCAATGAAACTAAACTAAATTCTCTAGGCCCCCAATGTTAATGGTTTTATAATTCTACTACGTAAGGCCCAGCTTCTATCTAATCTAATTATCAGTTTTTTTTCAATGGGAGTTTATGAACGGATCCTAAACAAATTTTTTGCATATCAATAAGAATAATGTTTTGGCAACTTGCGGCATTTCATCTTGTCTAATTTCTTGTACAAAATGGTAGAACAGCCCAACATCATAATACATTAGCATAGAAAATATTTGTAGATTATAAATCTCACATGTTTTTAAGCTCTTTTTATTAGTTGTGTTTACTAGGTAAAAAGAACATGCAGAAGAATACATTGAAATAGCAACCAAGTAAAATGGTTGTAAATGTAGCCTGCTCTTAGCAGTACCATAGAGCAGTGCTTGCCAACCCAGTTTTGTTTGCCTTTTTTTTTTTCAACACAGCCCAAAATTATAGCATTTTGATAACACAAAGAGACATGTCATTTGAGATATTATTTAGTTTTATTGTACTATCAAGTGTAGCAATCAGTTGGCAAGTATCGCTATAAAAAGTCTTACAAAAGTACAAGGCTGGGTAATGTTAAAGAATTCACCTTTTCAGTATTATTTTTGATACTGCCCTAAACATGTCATGTGTATCAGCTCACAAGTGAGCTTTGTCATGTTTAATAAATATAAAACAAACCACTACTGGTGCTAATATTCAGAGTGTGGTGTGTGAATAAGTCTTATTTATTAATATTGTGCATGAAATTTGAAAGTATTATTGACATCTGCCAGTTATTGGCTATATACCATTGACTATATACCATATTTTACAGACTATAAGGCGCTACAGACTATAAGACGCCCCTTAATTTTTAAGCAATTTAAAAAATAAAATAGCGTGTAGATCTATATATATATTATATTAATTTTGAGTTTAAGACGCACCTGAATTTTGGAGGCAATTTTTCAAAGAAAAAAGTGCATCTTATAGTCAGTAAAATACGGTATGTTGAATTAAAATTTTTACCATCACCTGGTATTGTAAAGTGTGTGATGTAAACCATTAGTAATAATTCATAGCATTATTTTATTACAAGAAATTTCATTTAAAAAAAACATGGCATTTTTAAAAAAAGGACAATGGATCAAGAAAAAATAAGTAACCTCCACTTTGTTTCTAACCTGACCTCAAATGTGTGGCAGGTGAGTTTTCTAGCAATACACTACAGGTTGTAGCAATGAACTTAGCAGAAAATGAAAATACATTTGATTTGACATTTAATGGAAACCATTACAAAAAACAGAAATTTTTGTTCCCCCATTGCAATTGCTTACATTATATAATTGGGTAAATATATGATTAGATGAAATGTACAGTATTTTTAAAATAATAGCAACCTTTTATTTTAAAATATCCAAATGAAATATTAAAACCATTTCAGATATTACACCTCAGTTGTTTTATTTGTTGAGTGTCACAATAAAGTTTTTCAAAAGTCACCCATTCGTTTATTTTTTATTTTTTAAAACTAATTTTGATTAAGAGCTATAACAACACTAATGCTTGAATTTTAAAAAAAAATGTTGCAAATCTGTCCAGGCATAATTGCTATATAAATATAAAAGAATAAATTTAACATTTGATCAACTCTTCATTGGCTGATATGTCACAGCTGGCTTTCAGCTAAATGGCAGTTTTATCAACATCACCATTCATTTTCTTCTTCTTTTCTGCCAAAACAATGCATTGTAACAAGATTTCTCTATGCCTGTCATCAGAAATACTGAAGAAAAGAGTTGAAAATTAAATAAATGATAACACCAAAGCATAGAAATATTAAATGTTTCAACAGATTTCTTGTACCTGTATCTTATATATTCCATGATTTATTTTTTTTTAAAATTTTTATAATGGGAACTTCTGATAGGTATATCTCTTAAACAACCTTTAGTTTCTTCATAAATGCAATACTTACCTTAACTTGCTAAGTTTTTCCAATTGGTCATCCAAGTATGTGAAATAATCTGGTTCTGTAGTTATGGACACTTCATGTTCTGGAGATTAAAATTTTTAGAATATACAAATTATATACATATTTTTTTTAAATTGTCTTAGCAATAGATTTTGGATTTGTAGTTTTATATGTCAACTATTGTATTGATGTGGTAAAAATGATAAAAATTTAATCTGTATATCGGCACGTTCCAAGTTTAAAAATTGCAATGTTATGTTAAATCATAACCAGATAAATGTATTTATTGTGTCGTGTCAGTGATAATTTTTTTTTTCATAATATGCTACGTAACACCACTTGATACCACATAATCTGACTTCAGGGAATAGATTAATTTTTTTAAATGAAAGCTAAAATTTTTTAAAGTTTTTAAACACTCATCATTAATAATTAATTTTATTTTGAAACTACACAGGCAAAAAATTGTACTCTGAACTAGTGGGTTATTGATATGAAATTAAATCAAATTTATACCGGTATAGATTTATACCACTGATTTACCAGTATTGTATCTTAATCTGTCCTGTGGATCTCTCTTACTACCCAGTGCCCTGAGAATAGAATCCCAGAGAACTATGAAGACCAGACTGTTTTCAGGTCTTGTGGCAGCACATTTAACCTGGGCACTCGCTGTCAACAAATCCAGTAAAATGGCCAGGAAAAAGTTGGTGAGGAGTATCACAACAAAAATGACAAAAAGGCAGAAAAAAAGTATAGTGATCCATAACTCAGATATTGGTAGATTGGTTTCCTGTGATGAGATGAACATTTTATTTTATGTTAAAAAAGAAAAAAATTACACCTTCTATATTGTATAAAAATACATAATTCTCTATGTAACAATGTCACTAATGCTACCAGATGGCGCTGATTTCACTAAATACAATTCCCTGTGTAATATTTTCTTTTGCTTTACCGAAATGGTGTAATAAATATGGGGTGTAAAAGGGGGTGGGACATTAGAATATTAAAATAGATCAGGGGTGATGGTGTTCTGGAGGATGGGGTAGCACTAGTTGGAATTATATAAAGTGCCTTACTTGAATGCATGTTTTATCGAGTAACTCTAGTGTATGGGAAGTTCACGCATTGCATGGTGGCTATAGCTAGTCTATTATAAATCTCCTTAGCATTTGATACAATCACTGTGCACTAACGGAAATGACAAAACAAAGAAATCTGATGTTCAGCAATTACAATCAAAGAATTTAAATGATTAATTTTGAAAAAAATTATTTATACAATTACTGTGCACTAACAGAATAAAAGAACAAAGAAATCTGATGTTCAGCAATTACAATCAAAGAATTTAATTTAAAAAAATAATGTATAAATGTTGTATACTGCATCGACATCATTTTGGAGAGTTGAAACTTTTGGAAGGTTGGATTCAGCCCGCAGACCTGGGTTTTTACCATACCTGGATTACAGTACAAAATTTATTAACCTGCACACAAAATTCGCACTGACCTTAAATCCTGAGTGACCCAGGAGTCCAGTAAAAAGCGTCTCAATGCAAGCTATAAAGCTTTTAAAATATCCACTTGTTCTGCTGAACAAAATATACCCCACCAAAGCAAAGACCATTAGGATGAGAAGAATGTAGCAAAAAAAACTTGGCAAAGTCTTTGCAGCCTCTTTCAAAACATAATAGACCTGTGGAAGAACATGTGTTTTGGGCTAAATAATGTCTGAACAGAATAAAGCACAAGTCATAAGTAGCCTTTGCCATTCCTAACAATAATTTTACTCTAAAAAGTATTTACCCTGGTACAAGAAAACAAATATAATGTTTCAAAGATGAATGTGTGAATTTATTTTTGGAAGCTTCTAATGAGACTCATTCACGGAAATACTGTAATTACAATCTCTAACCAACAATCAATGTTTCTTGATTTATTCCAAAGTTTTGTAGCTTTTAAAGGCAAAATACTGTACAAATGTTTTCATTTTGGGAGTTTTATAAGTGGAACTTGATTTTAAAAAATTTAATACTCTATACAAGACCAAACTGCTGACATAAATTGCCATTGATTCTAAGGTTATTTTCATCTGCAGTATTCAAACATTCATGCTTAAAGCAAAATATTTGGCTGACCTATATCTTCCAAGTCACTTCACTTATGTTTTTTTAAAAGTTATTGTTCAGTATAGTGCAGTCTTTCCAGTCCATACACAAACATAACACTTTCGGCTTAAAAGGACAACCCAGATTTACTTTTTAAGCTTACTCCGTTTGTATTCTGTCTTGGCGTCACTTGGTATAAATTTCACAAACTTCTGCTAAACTGATGAATGTTACCTTCATTGTTCTTTCTGAGTAGCCAGCCAACTTGAGCAGTCTGAGGCACCCAATAACACTGAGCAGGGACAAACAGATCATGAAGCTGAAGTCCCAAACAGTAACTTGGTAGAAGTTTATAAACAAAGTTCTGTCCTCTTGCATTTTCTTGAGGGCAGTATCAGCATAACTGCTTCTCAAACTGGGGGAATGGCATAATATACAAGTGAACTGAATTTAGAAGATTAAAATAATAATTGCAACATATGAAACAGATCAACATATTTTACTTTTACCTAATAATAATATAGGCTTAATTCTGATTGTACAATTAATCAGTTAGAGCAAATACATATTCAAAAAATGAATATACGGTACTGGGAGTAAAATCTGAGCATTAAACATTTAAAAAAAAAAATATCATAGCTCTTTAAACTTATTAATCTTTTTGAGGAACTGGTAAAATAAATAAAAAAACTCCCACAACAAAAATATATTTTACTTACCAAAAAATAATTACTGTAAAAACTGCTACCGTGACACCTATCAAGTCCAGAACAAACCAAAACTCTTTTAGTGCTGCACACTTCTTTTTCCAAAGTACAAAAATCACATAAACAACACCTATGGCTGTTTTACCTATCCCCAAAATCTCACAAATCTGATAGTATGTTCCAAGTGCCCCAGACGGATGGTGAATGGTGAAAGGATATACACTGAAATTAAAATAAACTATGTCACATTGGGAAAAATTATTGCCTGTATAACTGTATAATGTTTTTTCTAATTAGGGATAACAATGTCATATCTTTTAAGAAGGCCATCAATGTATATAATAATTTTTTTTTTAAACATAGTATAAAAGCATGTGAGTTTCTGAAGTTAGTATCCAGAAATATAACAGTTTGCTATAAATTCAAATTCTTTACAAAACTATTAATTTCCCAATGCTTAATACTAACATTTGTCTAGTCAACATGAACTTTGTTCATTACAGCATGGTTATATGGACTAATTATTTCGCAAATAATCAAACAATTTATTGTTTCCTAAATGTATAGGTTTACACATAAATATGACTTTGATTTAAACATTTTTAAAAATTTGCTGCTATCATTTACAAACAATTGCTTACTATTCTCCAACTGGAGAACATCTTTTTAGAAATATGGACTTATTGAGCAAAAAATAAATAAAAAGAAAGAAAAGAGAAAAAGAAAACAAAATGGTAAGACAACCTGACAAATGGGATCATTCCTCCTGTGTCTATAAACTCAGCTAGAAGTAATACATTGGCAAAGTGGTTTATGCCAGGGCAATAGAGGGTAAACTCTATGAAAACTGCTCGTGTGTGTCTGTCAATCCATGAGTGTTGCTTCATCTCTTTAACTATAGCTTTCGCAACCTGAATTTAGAAAAAGCATGTCTTATATAAATGTAATCTGGAACTTGATTCTACCCCCACCTCCTCCTGATTCTGTTTGTAATGGCCTTAAAAAAAAATTCATACTTAATTGTGTGCAATCAACTAAATGTTTTATCATTCAATTTATTTGTGATTTGATCTCAGGATTTTTTTATATTCTGTGACTTCTGATGCAAGTATCCTACAACCAAATAAACAAAAAAAATGTTAACCCTTTTTTAAAATTGTGTGGCACATTTAGGACAACTAACCCCAGCTAAGAACTTTATGGGCACTCTAAGTGTGACAGAGTTTTATCTCCAACTATGTTATACTGTTATAAAAGAATTATGAAATTTTTCTTGTTTGACATATGTGTCATCTCTTTATTTCGTTATATCTATATTATTTAATTAATTTAAAATATGTTATTAAATAACATAAATTTATTATTTTTATATATCAAATAAGTGAAAAGAAATTTACTCGCCATTAAATTTATATCTAGATTAGCGATATAACCACCACCACCATAAACATCATATGATCCAGCAATGGGGATCCCCCATATGGACTGTTCAGTCTGGTAATGCCAAGCATCTGCTGTCACTCTAAGTTGGTCTACTTGAGGACATGGGGTTTTGGACCAGCCAAGGCAAAACTCCCCTGTCTCCTCTGTGAACATGTCATATTCCGGGATACAATCTTTGAATGGTACTATTTTACTAGGACACGCATCTGGAATTATTGGACAGATTTCTGATTTAATTGAGAAGCATGTTGGTCAAAATATATATTGCAATATTTCAGATGAAGCAAAATTTCACATGATACAATAACAATGTGATGAATATCAATGTATTGAGCCAAATTTAATGAAGACTAATGCCACCTATATTTTTAGGTTATTTTTATGTAACAAATGAGCCATCTCATGGTAACAAATTATACTTTATTGTAAACAACCCCCGCCCCCTCACATCCAATACACATTTTTTTTTATGTAAGAAATTATCACTCCTTTCCCCTGATGAAAAGGATTTTTTTGTGGTGTTATTAAATTGACAAAAGATCAAATGCTTATGGGTACATTTTTGTTTTGAAAGAATAATGAAGAATGTAATGATAATTTATGTTATGCTTTGTCACTGCATTTTAGAATTTTAAAAAATAATTCTAATGATAACCAAATATAACTGTTTCATTTTAAATCATTTCAAATATTATTAACCTGTCTTCATGCGAAGTTGTCTTATTCTTGGAGCACCAAGACGATACAAGTCCCAGACTTTTGTATACTGCCTGTCTTCTGAGACAATAGAATGACCCATTGAATCTTTTACTGGAAACAGCCATGGAACAAGGCTGCCAGATATCCAATCAAAATATTTGAGAGAAGAATTGACCTATAAGATGAAATATAGTTAAAAATTCACTCTTTTTAAAAGATACATGACATATCATTACTAGACCTTAATTAGGAGACCACAATTAATAGACCATAATTAGTAGACTAAAATTATTAACTATCTTTACTAGACCATAATTAGTAGACCCTTAAAAGAATACAAAAATATGATCATACCAATGTCTTTAGAATGTAAGTCAAGGTTTATCAATAGTTTTATTAAAAAATAGAGGAGCCTTGATATTAATAAATATTTCACAAAAATAGTAAATCTTTACTCACATACATGAAGCCTGCATTTTTATCCTCTGCTAGTTCAGTTCTTATTAATTTGTACATGCGGTAATCATGGTTGGTGCGAGTAGAGTAGCAAAGACTGCTTACAATGAGCAGAAATACAAAATGAATGGCTAACTCCTTTAATACTTTTCTGATCATTAAGTAAATTTTACGTTTTAGTGTTGCAACTTCTATCTCTTCATCAGTAAAACTAGATGCAAATGAAACAGACATTCGCGGTGGATCAGGTACTGGAAAAAACAATATTAGATTTATATAAAATAAAATAGTGCACTTATTAAAGGTCAAATTTTAACTAAAGATACCAGTGTGAAGAAAGCTTAACAAAAACATGTAACATTTGTTTAAAATAATAAATCTCGCGATGTAGGAAATGAAAACTATTTTTTAACATTTCCAATAGTCCATAATGACAAAATGGTTGTCAACCATTACTGTACAATTTTTTTTTAAGTTGTCTAATCACTGGAGCTCAATGGCCACAAACTTCTGTGACTTACTAAAAAATAATAAAGCCATATAATTAGACTTTGTACAAGATGGTGGTTGTTTGGCCTTCAATTACTTGGTTTATGTAAATTTTATAACCCTAGACAACATTATGAACCTAATTTATTAGCCTAATAATACAATTTAAAAAAATTGATGTTTAAATAAATGTATATCACCAGCTCATGTTTACATAACACTAGATTCAGATATATCAGACATTATCAAACTGCACTCACTTTCTTTAATACCATATTCCTTGTTGATAAAAGATATAAGATTTAGATTCAGTTTGTCCAGGCTCTTAACTTGAGTTTTTCTTAAAAAAATAGCAAGTAGGGCTGACAAGATCACTACCTGGAATAGTAACCGCAAAAAGGCCCAAAATATTAAGTAGAGTAGACTAAATATAGTAGGATCAATTTGATATGTTCGGATTTCAAAGCAAGTTTTCATTCAGTCATTTATGTATGTCATAATTTTAATTACTGTAATTTAATGTTGCAATAAAAAAATGTAAGCAATTATGTCCAGCCAATTTAAAATAGTGATTATTATAATTCATTATAATATAATGTTAAATAAGAGAAGCTACAAGTTGCTTGCTATATAGTTTATTATGCAGCAGATCTAAATAAATGCAAACAAATTGTATATAACAAATTTAAAATTATCCATACAAGGATACAACATAATATTAGTGTTTTTACATATATTAAGTCCATACCTTAAAGGGATCTACAATAAAAACCGATGCTATGAATGTCAAAAAGAAAGTAGACAACCAGCTCTCTGTGACATCTTGGCCCCATTCCATGGTGTAAAGTATCACAAAAAAGCTGCAACTGGTCACTGTCATAAAAACAACAAACCATGCTAAATAGCGCCATCTGTGTGATATTGTACCACTCAGCTCCTCTGCATCTGTAGAAAGAGAAAAACAAACTATGTGTAATAGATTATTAAAAGTTGATAAAATGTTTAGACATAATTATCATAAGCCTGGTAAATAAATTTCTAAGTTCACTAGACCAGAAAAGAAAAGAATAAAATAAGCCCTACCAACAAATTAAATAATTGAGTCTCATAAGTCATGTTTTCAACATTTTAAAATTTTACAGGGCTAACTAATATTATGATAATATTATTAATGTTAAATATTACCAGGCCTGATCATTAGAATTTTATCCAACTCCTCCAATTGTTGTTCTAGTTTGCTTATCCATGGCAGGCAATATGACGTTTTTTTCTTAATTTTAGTCACGCTATTAACAGAAGCTGTAAAATAAAATTTCATTTCCAAATTTTTTTTATATTTTTAAACAACAAACTGAATCCACAAATAATTTTGAAGCTAAGCTGAATTTAAATGGTTTTTCATTTCTATAACATGCAGGTTGCCAGGTCCTCTTCTGTGGCCTGTGAAGCCCTGTGACACTGAGTAGGCTAATTACATACAAAACTCAGGCACCCAAGCAATTGGGTTGCAATGGAAGTCTTTTCTGAGACAACCATGGCACGTGTCTCATTGACAACTAGCAATGACAGGGAAACAATGTGGGAATATTGTTTTTCCACTTAACTATAGGCAGATCTTCATTTGATCCTTTTATCATGAAGCTTTTACTATTTGTGAACTTTAAATGCAAAAGAGACAGTCTATTTTAGCCATTAAACAAAACAACTATTGATTTACCTTTAGCATCTAAGGGATCAAAATGTTCAGATGCACTCTTTGAAGTAGCCCACATCCCATCCGTTTGTTCTTTAACATCACTCATTTTATTACTTTCTGAGAAATAACGTCTTGACCTTCTAAACAATGTCATGATGATGCCAAGGGGTAGGGTTGTAATGATTGCAGATACCATTGAGTAGTAAAGCTGCACAAAATTTATTAACTGTTGATTATACTAGCTTACTATAAAAAATCCCCACTAAAAATAAAATAAAGAAAGTACAGAAATTCTTCAAGCAATACAAGTTATTTGTGTTTCTAATAATGTCATTACAAATTTCAGCCTTTTTCGTTGCATTTAAAGATGAGGAGAGTAAGCATTAAAGAATATAAAAACTAATATTTAAAATACAAAAATAAATATGAATTTCAACTTATTAAATGAAATAATTGTCCAAAACAAAAACCACCTGTTGAAAACTTAGTCTAATTGGCCCAATTTGGAAGTCCTCTCTTGACTGTTTCCTGTCAGAATCAGGTACTCCAGAAAAAAACATTGCACTTGTGATCATAGCTAGAATTAAAAAGCACAGACAGCACACTACTCTCTCAGCACAGCTGTAGATAAATACAAAAGTGTCCATAATTATTTATTGTTAATTTGCAATAAGTAATGTATTATAGCTACCAGAAAAAATCACCTTTTAAAAAACTTGATCACTTTACAAAGTTCTATAAGGATTAAGATAAAAGAACTTTGTAATAAAGTCTGTTAAAATATTTAAAGATCTCATTAAGGAATGTAGGATACATGATACAGTTATGAATTTAATCATAAAAATGTTTCTTTAAAGAGCTCACCTAAAGCGACTCCTTTGAGGTCTGACAAAAACTGATATCCATATGTGTTCTTTGGTAATGTGCTCTTTACCATAAGAGAAAAACATACTTCTTAAGGTAATAAGATCCTCTACATTTGCAGTCTCAATCACTTTATCACTGGACTTATTTTCTGGTGTCAACCATTCTTCACAGACAAAATGATAACTGAAAGAGATAATTTTCAGATGTTATAAAACATTTTTTTATTTTCTGAATTTTGAATTAAACTTGATTTATTAAAAAAGATTAGTTATAAGCATCATTTCAATAAAGGCTGATAATGCTCTGTCAAACAACCAACACTTCCAAATTGAATATACAACAAATTAATAGTGAAGTTCTGAAAATTTGCTAGAAATTTGTTCATGAAATGTTGATACAGTACTTATAGAAGACTTGAAGACTGTTGATGCATTGTTTTTATTTTATCATATTAAAATTATTCATGTATGTTTTAAGGTAATACTGAAAATTAAACTCAGTTAATGAGGCCATAAGACAGTATGTCTAAAGCCGAAATATAAACGTACAACTCCCCAGTTTGGATATCCATGACATCAATGTGGTCTAAGTACCAGGATGCATCATTTCCCTTGCCAGAGTTGTCATGCCAAATCCTCATACACTGAATATATCCAAGTGAGCTTGGACAAGACATGACAAAGTGGTAGACACTCCCAGTAGGAAAGCCCTTGAGGTAAATAATGAAACAAATAAACCTTAAAGTTATATACTTATTGCATACGTTGGGCCTATGGAGGCAATAGGTAAAGTGTTCACAGTACAAAAACCATAAAGAGAGTTTCTAAAGAATTTTAACTTTACCAGTTACTGTTACATGCTATTTGCCCAAAATTTGAATGTTTTTTTTTGGTTGTTTTTTTTTTCAATTATGTAAATCATCATGTTTGTCAATCAAAATCCTTTAGTATAAAAAAAATAGAAATGGCTTTTATTTGAATATGATTTTTTAAAAATAATTACCTCTCTGACTCCATCTGACAACTTTCTGACCCCTGTTTCTTCCTTTTCACCAGACAAACAGAAACTGACATTAGATTTGGTGCCAGAAAATATCCTTAATCCCGTGAAGACAGTTACAAGATAAAAATAGTCATCTGTTGCATAATTGTCAGCCAAAGGAAACACACCCCACTGACAGAATGAATAAGATTGATATATTTCAATTAAAAAATCTTCAGCATTTAACTGGTGGATTAGGAGCTTAGACTGAATCAATGAGTTTGTTAGAAGAATTTGAAATATTAAATTTTAAAAAAAAAGAGGCTGATAAAAATATGGAAATAATTTTTTTCTTTATGACTGAAATTATATTTTTTTATAAAATTCATAGTTAACTGGGGTGTCTTATTTCAAGAGAGGTATTTTTTAAAACAATTTTTAGCATATTAAATATATGTAGGATACTTTACATATCAATTTCAAATAATTGTATGAATACACAATTCATTACCTGAAAGACACCTTTTCTCTCAGTATAATGTGCCCATATGACAATTAATGTGAATAAGAAATAAATCCCCAGCAGTATACCAATGACAAGACCTTGACCTTTGATATCAAACTTGCTAAACACTTTTGCAAAATGAATAGCATTAGGCTGGACATTGAATGATAAGCCATTGATTATCTCAGGCCCATTCTGGCATGTGCATATCACTGAACCATTCTCTTTTTTCATCTGGAAGAAATAACAAAATAATTATTTAGTTTTCAATTTATATACTGATACCCTGAAAAACTGCTTAAGCTGCAGCAGTCTGAACATTTAAAAAAAAAAGCTCTATCTATCAAATTGAATTACTTGTAGGAAAATTGGGAACAACAGTTAAGCTAATCCAACACTTAAACTTAGACTCCCCTAGAACCTCATCTTGAGTGGTAAACTGTAGCATAATTTCACAATCCACAAAGTCAATGCTACAAATAAGCTCCATGTTGACTGATGATTCGGTAGTTCAGAACTGTGGTAAAAAATACAACTGCAACGGCTCCTAAAATAGAATCTAACTCCACTGGCATATGAAGTGGTAGAGGAGGTGGTCCACAACAAGGCAGAACTTTTTTCTATATAATGAGGGGGTTATTTTCGGATACCTACGGAGGTTTTTTGTGAAGCGGGTGTGGCCAAATGTTACAATAGTAACTGATGAGCTACAAGAACAGATTACTTTGATAATTGCCGTGAAAAAATTTGTGATAGGACACAGTGGTCCAGGAGGCTAGAAGTAACAGTAACATGTTTTCGTTACAATTAAAAGTCTTGTGGACGCAGCCAATGCACAAATAACCTTGCTGCCACTGGCAAAAATGTATGATTGATCCAAGAGACACATATTCTGTGAATGTCTTGGAAGTTCATCTATGGTTGGAGCCATTTTGTAAAGCTACATAATAGGATGCATTTGTTGCATAAGTTCACAAGTTTCAACATCTACATGGGTGTTTGTTGCAATATTTATTTAATTCCATGGTTGATTGCCCTCAAATAAGATGGAGCAGTGGTTATCAATGGTTGTGGCATGGTGCAGTAGTGTGCCCTCAAATAAGGTGGAGCAGTGGTTATCGCTGGTTGTGGCATGGTGCAGTCGTGTGCTGCAAAATTAAGAAGGCATAACATGAAACTTCAAAGACTCTGTATATCATCCCAAACAGCAGTGATCTATTTTTGAAAGCTTTTCAGGATGGTTAGATACTCAAGGCAAGTACATGTTTTAACTTTAAAATGAATATATGTTAAAGTCTGAATCTCTTATTTGCATAATAATTTTGTTTTAAAGCCTAAACTTTAAAAAAAAAAATCATTAAAAAATTAAATTATAAATAAATTGATACATTTTTTTAAAATTAAAGATCTGGCAGTGGCTTTAAAACTTAAGAGTGTCTTTGTGGTTAGTCGGCAGACAACACTTCTGAGAAGACTTAAAGGGATTTGGTCAATAGACAGCACAAACACAAGAAAAGTTTATCATAAGGGTTGGTAGAAACCAAACAACAGAAGCTAGCAACATGAGACGGCATAGTTGTGTCCACATCCGAATTATTTAAAGAAAAAAAAAGAGACTTGATATTGAAAAGTTGCCATTCACTTGACACCAAGCACCAGAGAATATCTAACATTCCTTACCTAAGTGTCCCAAGCTAGATTTGGAAAAGGCCAAGAACAAGTATGTCCTACAACACATGATATGATCTTTGGATCAGCCCAGCAGATTAAGGTAGCTGCTGAATTAATAACTGAAGATAAATCTTTATAAAATAATTTCATGTTCTGTTTTAGATCCAAGACAGCTTTTCTATATTTTTCTTTGCAACAGAATTTGATTCATAGTATTTAAATAGGAGGTTACTAGGCATTGAAGTTGCTTGTTGTTTATTACATACTTCATTGTATTCAATTACCTTGCACTGGCTGGCAATCCAGTTTACTTCCTTGTGATCCCATGAATAGCAGGCAACAGTGGTGACTCCAAAACGATAAGAAGCAAGAAGTGGATCAATGGGAGCTTTTAAATAAATCAAAATAAAATCCCATACGTGAATGTCTTTATATAAATAAATGGTATACATTTGCACAATTAACTTCACATTTAATTCACTTTCGTCTTTTTAATACAAATTTTACTAGCTCTGCCCTTAAAAATGTATTTAAAATTTTACATTAGCCTATAATGAAAACCAATATTTCAATATTTTTTATATTTTTTTACAAACAACTTGCCTTCACGTTTTTTTCTATTCTGTGACTGTGTTAGAGTATTATCTGAAATTAATATTGACACAATATTTTATTCTTATAAGTTTCTTTTCCTAATTTTTTAATTAAATTATTTTTAGAAAATAATAAAAGAAAAATAAATTTAATGTCAAAACATAATGGTTTTAGTGCTTTAGTTCAAGAAAAGCCTAAAGCACTGTTTAAAAATTCCAGCATCACTTCTGATCCATGATCTTGGTGTCAGAAGATCTACATTTATGTTGGAGAAGTCTTTGATTTCCTCCTTTCATAAGTCCATTAACATGTTCTGATTTACTTCAGGTGACGATTGTGTTAGTATTTTAAAAACATTTGATTTGGTAAAAAAAGGTATACTTTTTACAAGGTGATGTTCCTAGCACCATGCCTGATCTTCGCATATATTCTTACTGTGACTGATCATAGTGGAGTGCAAATTATTGGGCAGTTCCAAAAAAAAAAATTTTTTTAAAGAAAAAAAAATATGATGAATTTTAGGGAATAACAATAGCATTATTAATCAAGGTATCAACTAATTATGTCAGGCCACAGGGAACATGCGCAAATGGCTACTGTACAAGGATGATGGGCATTATTTTACTTGAAATATAAACTTATTATGAATTCAAGGAAATCAGCCAAGATATTAATTTGTTTATATCATAGATATGAATTTTGCAAAAATATTTCAGTAGAAACAAATGCTCTCAAGTGGTGCGTAGAATTTTTCTTCTATACCAGTACTAAATTGATTGAAAGTGATATTTTAATAAGAATATTTATTTTAAAGTTATGATATAAGAAAATGAGGGACACAAAAATAATTTTAACTACTATGCAACAAGAGATTGAATAATGAATAATTTCTTTACCAACCAATGAATGGTCTCAATCCAATAAATCCTATGCCAGTCTTTTTTATCTTTCCTGGTTGAATGCACAATTCTCCACAAGGTTTAAGCAAATCATGAGATAATGATTCCCTGAAAAAATTAATTATATAATTATGCAAAAGTACTTGTATGTATCTGATTAATAAATGGCTTTGGACAAAGAGAATTTATTTTAACTGATCATAAAATTGCAATTATTACAATAATGAGTTCATATTATACATGGCGTGTGAACACCATATAAATATGATTAAAGTTCTATCCACCCATGCGTTAGCTCTGTTTGAAATTATATTTATATAGCTCATATAAGAAAAACGAAAACGAACACACACACGAACACACACACGAACACTCACACAAATGAATGAACGAACACAAACACACACACACATGCACGCACGCACAAACACACACACACACACACATATACATACATACATGCATATTCATTTTTATATATTAGATTACAGTGGTCTTATATAGAGTGGTACACCAGCTTAGGGCTGGGCTCACCCCACTTCACATAAAAATATTAGCAAAAATAATCATGACATTAAAAAATTATATACATTTATTAATTTTAAAAAACATTTTTATAAAAACATATTCACCCTGCCCACTCCAGTACTATTTACATGCCATATAAAGTTTGTTAGCCAAAATGGACCATGACCAACTTATTCATATTATATTGTGAACTTGGCTGTGTATGTGCAGATGGATGATGAGATTAATTCTGGCAAGAAATGTTCATGTGCAATTAGTGCAGTGAATTGATGGGACATTAAAGTTAACCCAGGCTATTCTTGGTATGTCCCTTGTGCTCTGCAGCTGCTGATCTGTTGGCTATTCTTGGTATGTCCCTTGTGCTCTGCAGCTGCTGATCTGTTGGCTATTCTTGGTATGTACCTTGTGTTCTGCAGCTGCTGATCTGTTGGCTATTCTTGGTATGTCCCTTGTGCTCTGCAGCTGCTGATCTGTTGGCTTCATTCTTTATGGAGCCTTTATGTTCAGAGGAAAGCCACAAAGCCTGATCCTTTTATTGATTTTTCCGATGTGTCTTTGTTTATATTGAATGTTTTACACAAGGCTTTTAGGTTTTCTTTAAAGCATTTCTTCTGTCCACCAGCAAACCGCCCTCCATCATTATATTGGAGAATTATTGGTAATTATATAATACATTATATTGGATGTGTGGACTGTAATAGTATATCTGGATATACTTACCTAAAGTCATAATTAATGTCACTAGGTTCATAGCCCATTCTTAAATACAGTCGGAAAAATAATGCTGGATTATCAACTCTAACTTTGAAGCACAGATGTGAGTTTGAATCCCTGGAAGAATTTATTGTATGATTAATAATGATATCAATGTGTTCCTGAATTCATAATGATATCAATGTGTTCCTGAATTCGTGATGATATCAATGTGTTCCTGAATTCATAATGATATCAATGTGTTCCTGAATTCATAATGATATCAATGTGTTCCTGAATTCATAATGATATCAATGTGTTCCTGAATTAATAATGATACCAATGTGTTCCTGAATTAATAATGATATCAATGTATTCCTGAATTAATAATGATATCAATGTGTTCCTGAATTAATAATGATATCAATGTATTCCTGTTTGCTTCAACTTCCAGCATAAAACAATGATACTTATTGTAAATCAGATCTGCAAAGTATTCACTGTGATTCTAATTTAATTAATTTGTACTCTAAATTTATAAAAATTTGTCAAATTTAAAAAGCCAAGAACACATTGCAAGACAATAAGGTTTTGTATATATTAACATAATACTATTTAATTTATAGTTTTATATTGTATAATTAAGGTTTAGTTACTCTATATGTCAAAGACCAATTATGTAATTAAACATTTAGTAGAATTTTGTTAAAAAACGATCAATCACATTTTTGAAAGAAAACTATCCTGAAAGTTAAAAACTGAAATGAAAAAAACTACATTCAATTGTTTCTGAAATAATTCTTTATCCATAAATGTATAATTCTAGTATGTTGAACTGTTCTTAATAAAATAAGTTCATTAGCTTATTTGTGCAATAGAATGTGTGGTCTTCTTAAATGCTGTTTGTTATGATGGGTCTAAGTCCATGTACTTACAATGAAAAAGACTATCAAGACTGCAAGTAATAATATCTATTAAGTGTTTGACTTATTCTTACAAAGTTTATTTGACATGTTATAGGCCTACCCTTTATTAAAATCTTAGTATGTTTTTTTATTAAAATATATAGGCCTACTATTAAACTTTAAAAAAAGAAACTTGATAAACAAATATCTCTTTACTTTATCAGTTAATATGGTAAACTAGCTTTGGTGCTGAATATTTGATGAAATGGTGTCAAGTATTTGATGAAATGGTGGTGAATATTTGATGACATTGTGGTGACTATTTGAGGAAATACTCACAGATACAGAAAACTGTGATAGAACATTTGGGATGCATCTCCTGATATAAATTTTGGTGTTATACTATTTAAATCTTCTCTCACACCACACCCGCTTTCTTTTGTCTGAAAGACGACTTTTGGATTTGTTAACATTGATTGGTTTCCATTCTCCATACGCACATATCCTATTAAAATATCAGAGGTTATGTGCCGTGCATCTGGCCCATGTATGTAGATATTTTTTGTCCTGATTGCCTAAATAAAAATATGAAAAAAATTAAAAGAAATATTTGCTTAATTGTGCCAGGATATTGCTTTTGATGATACAAAATTGTTCATGTTGCTGCATTAGTTTCTTGGTAGGCCTAATATACGTTTATACATCAAAGGAAATATATAAAGTGCAATTGATATTTTTCCATGAATCCTAAAATCTTATATTATTTGAAATCTACCTTAAAAAAAAAATCCTTCATTTAAAAGGTGTTACAATTTCCTTATTTAAATACCAAAAAAAAATGAAAATCATTTTCTCCCTTCTGAGACTTACCACAACACTGACTTGTGTAAAATTGCCCTCGATGTCAGTACCTTCAAATAGAAAACCAAGGAAAGGTCCCTCTGAACCATGCACAGCCATATTGTTGAATAGGTCTTTTATTGTTGTCTTTTGTACTGCCATAGTGAAAGACTTTTCTTTGGTCTCATACCTGCCTTCAGGGTTTGCAATTGTTGTCATCATATCAATTGTATTATCCCAAATGTTTCTTAGATTCTTTACAGTTTCTTCTGCCTATAAAACAAGATGTGGCATGTACTCATATAACACAAGATCTATCAAATATTTTGACACATTATTATTTTTATTTATAAACGACAAGTCTTGTTGAGGATGTTTTTATATATAAGCCATTGGAAATGTCTCTTGCAAAACTATGAAGTTTGTTTTTGTGTTTTTATAGAGCATTTTCATTAACTATCAACCAAGCAGCAGACCACCCTCACCAATGTAACCTGAGAGAATGTCAAATGACGAGTATTCAAAGCGTCTGGATTTGTGTTGATTTCATTCCTATATTACTGGGGTTAGAACATGCCCTGCAACCAGCAATTATATAGGCCTATGCCAGGTATAAAATGGATTAAACAAATTAATGAACTAAAAATTGTTTTAAAAAGTCCCATTTTTAAAAAAAAATAATAATGATTTTCAGATTTACCGTAAGTATCTTGGCATTCTCTTGATATTGTGTCCTTTTAGCTTCTAGTTTTGCAAAATAAGCATCTTCAATATCACTCAGAGGACTATCACTTTCTATTTTATCAGTTAAGGCATACAGCTGGGAAGTATTAATGGCCTGGGCTTCAATTACGTTTTGAATCAAATGTTCAAAAGCTAAAATAAATAAATAAATGTATTAAACAAATACAGTACTATAAAAATATATTAAATATGTTTGATCTTTAACTAAATAATATATTACACATTGCAATCAAACAACAAAACACTAATGCTCATTTGTAGTGTATTTTTGCATTTATTTACATCAAAAGCACTTTACTTTTAAAAAAATTATTAGCTAATCAAGTTTACATTTAGCTAAACCCTTTAAAAAAGAAAACTTCTATAATTATTTATTAAAGATGTATTGCTAAAATAATGAGCATTATTAAGAGGAGATTAAAAAAACAAACTTTTAATGACAAAAGGAGCATAAGCATTTTAGGTCCATTCATTTGTTTTCTATATTATGAAGCAGACTTCTACTTAAACACATCCTGCTATTATGGATACTTTTTTTATGGTTTATAGCAGTAGCAGCAATCTATGTATTTAAAATCACTTTATGAAACTTACCACTGAGACAGTTTGTTATGCCTCCGGGTATCTGTTGATTTTTAGCTTGACCTTTCAGATGATCACTAAGTTTCAATAAAGAATCTGATGCGCTTGACTAAATATTAAAAATAATAATGTTCAAAATTGTATTCATTGTTTGTATTATTTGTATATTTATATAAATATATATATATATCCTTTTTTTAAAAAGAGCTCTTAAATGTATAGGCTTGATGTGGCGTAATAAGGGTGAAGGAAGAAAAGGAATGCACATAAAGCTAAAGTAAGCACAGCATATTACTGGTCAGAATTATTCTGGAGTTATATAAGTAATAAAAACAATTTTTAAAAATTTTATTTGGAGAGATAGGATCATGAAACATATATTCAATTTATATAAATACTAGTGCCCAATTCATCAGTGATAAAAACATTTTTTTTTAAAAATCAATTGATTACCAGTAAGGATAGGTCTACGTACCACATATTTAAAGTTTAAATAAGAGTAGCTTCTTGATTTGTAGCTCAAAATGAAATGGACATTTCTTCGAAGCAGGAAATTTTACTTACAGTGGAAAGCATTAAGTAATCAAATGGTTTATGCCCTATATATATAGAGGGTGTTTCCTAGAGGTAACAAACATTTAATATTAGATCTGTTGACTGGCACATGAAGGTAGGAAGAAAAAAAAAAGGATCTGTGTGTGGGGAGTAAGTCAAGATCTTTAGATAATCATTTAGTTTTAAATTAGTGTGTGTGGGGGGGGGGGGTTGATTGCTAAAAAAAATCCTTTTTTGTAAATTCCTCAAGTTTTGCATTTGGGTAGATCTTTAGGATAAAAATGACTAAAAATTCTTACATTATAATATTGATATGCACCATCTCTAAAAAAGCTAAATTCCTTAGTGATAGAACGAATCAGTTATGAGAAGAAAATTTAAACAGTCAAAGTATAGTCATAATAAAAAGCAATATGAACTAAATTAATTTACTATGATGGTATGCATACCAAGGAAGGTCCTGATAGCAAGGCTGTATCTGTTGTGATTGTAACAAGTGACTTGGCAAAGATTTCTATTTGGACAGGGGAATCTATAATTCCACGTTGTTTAGCCAAATCAAATGATTGACCAATGATATTTGTATGGTATGACAATGCCTGTAAAAAAGATTAATCACATACAGCATTAATAATATTTTCAATTAAGATTTATGCCAATTTAGATAAAAAACAAAAAAAAAAACAAATAAGAAAGCAAAATACCATTTTTAGAATGATATGCATTTCTTAAAAAATCAAATTTTAGGAAAAAAGACATGGGGTGTGGTGGGGAAATCAGATGGGAGCTAAAATATTTAAAGATAATCATGTATAATATTTAAAAAAAAATTGAATCTACTCATCAATGGACAAAAAAAATAGTGCTTAATTTTTTGTTTGCCTTTATCTAATTCAGCAAAAGATGCTGATGGATAGTAGGCCTAGAAACCTTTAAAAATGCAATATTAATGTACAACATTTTTAAATTTACTTTTATTGGAGGCAGTCATTTTGAATCCTTAATCCTAATAAAGCGGAAATAGAAGAATTTAATCTGGGGAAAAGTGTAATAATTTTCAATAGCAGGTGATTCAGAATTTCTCAAAATAAATCCTAAATGTGCAGATTGAAAATTTCTCTTGGTATTTCAAGCCGTACAGCACATTTTTGTCTTCCTCTTGTTACCAATAGTACACATCAAGTTTTGAAAATGTTATTCATATCAGACATTTGCTTAAATCCATCTTCTCAAAATACATACTTCAATCACAACCATTCTAGAAGGCATTACAACAGTGAGTGGATCAAGCAGTTTAGTCAGGCCACTATCTGTGGAAATGTTGGCAGGATTGAAAACAGTAGAGTCAGGTACATCCCTCAAATCATTCCCCTGAAGAAAAATAGCAAGGTTAAGTTTTTTTTAATAATTATTAATTTGAATTTTTAAAAATTTCTTTGTGTTTACAATATCAATGTTGATGATATTCCAGTAAGTCTTAATATGTAGCTTATTATTTTTTGAAGTCTTGGGTTAGGTTTAAACAAAAATAACCAACACTCTTATATTTTTATTTGTATTTTCAAAATGAATTGCTTCCCAAAAAAAACAAGATGTCAAAACAACATTAATTTAAGATTATTACAGGGCAACCCACCAGAACTAATAAAACAGTAGAATATGAAGCCACATCCTGAGAAGTTTTCACAGGATCTTGAAGAAGCACAGAAAAGTTTATATTTTTCTCAATGTCTTTGATAAGAGTAGATACATTGTGTACTTTGCTTTCCTCACTGGTTTCAATTTTTACATTTGCATATCTAGAAACCTGAGAGCAATAAAGTATATTTGTGAAAATTTGAAGGTTGAATTTCTATTTAAGAAGATTAAAAGTTAATATTCTGTAATAGTAGTAGTGTTCAGTGTTAAAGCTTTAAGTAAATTCATTACTGTAAATCTGCAATATGCCTATGGCTTAAAGAAAAACATTAGTAATTGCAGTGCTATTTATTTAGTCCTCACTCTTTCACAGTGCTTTCAGTCGTGTGTAAACTGTTATGCACCATTAATGGTTTTGTAAATTTAATCTGTTTTAATATTTGGCTTGTTAAAGTTAAATGAACAATATGTAAGAAAGAGCCAGAAAACCAGAATTCAAAGAAAAAGGATACCAAAGCTAGTGATACTAATAGAATTTAATTTAATTATACTATAAAATTCAAATAAAAATACAAATTCAACTATGCAGGAATACAAACTATATCAACTTACAGCACTGCAAGTAAAAATGGTACAATGCTCCAAAGATACAAATATTATTTTACACACACATAAAGAGTACAGCTTGTATATATGTTTCATCTCGTAAATGTCAAGGAAAAATAGCAAGAAAATCTCTCTGCTAGGCAAGCTTCCGGCTTATACATAGAGAGTAAATTAGAACCCTAAAGAAAATAAATTCTAGAAATTGAGTCACCAGATAGCATTTTTTAGAAAAAATAGAATGTATTAGTATTAGATTGTTAACAACCATTACCAATCAAGTGAGGGGTGGGTAAATAGAATTGGCGCTACACATTTAATCTGTGACATTAATTTCAAAAAAAAAAAAAAAAAAAAGGATGGGAAATAACTTTATATAACGCGACTTGTGGTGAGCAAAAACTATGCAAACACACAGGTTTCAACAAAACACATAACTATTAGCATGGCTATTTTTAATGTTATTCTAGAATCATATTTAAGACAAAAGAAAAGAACATGGATTGAGAGTTAAAAAACCTTAGCAAATGACACTTTCATTTTTGACTGCCATTCTAGCATAAGTTCGACTATTTTAGCATTCAGTCAATAGAAATTATGAACTTAAATTAACTGGTGACAGTTGTTTAAAGGATACACACCTTGACATTAACTGTACAAACTGACTTAGCACCAAAGGTATCAATGATTCTAATTTCCACTATACAGTTGTCATTAACAGTTCCACATTCTATCAGACAAGTCTTTGGTGTTGATAAATCACCTGGGGGAAACACATTTTTTTATACTGATTCAAATAAAATAATCAAGTAATAATCTTTATATTCTCTTCCAAATCCATAAATTACTGTCAAAGAATTTCTACAAATAAATTCAGTTCCAATTATAAATAATTGACATTAAGCTCAGTCATCAATAGTATTCAGTTTTACAGTGCACAGAACTCTCCATGTGCACATTGACTTAAGTTTCAGAGTTAAAAATTCAACCCTTTTTAAAGGCTTGAAGATATACCTTCACCATTTACATGACATAATGCCTCTTTAATAAAGTCATTTATCTAAATTAGTTAAAAGTATATTAACTATAATTTTCTTAAATATCATAGTTATATTTTTTTTAAAATCACGTTTTAAATAATCATTTGAAATAAAAAAAAATGTAGTTAACATGAAGGCAAATCTACTATTTTAATTATGCTTTTCTTTTTAAAATGCACTATAAAAACTGACACAAAATAATAAAAACACAAACCACCGCTGTAGATAACTGGTGTAATAATTTCTGCTTTTTGTTGAACTTGATACCAAAGTCCATAATATGTGTCAATATTGGGATTCCGAAATGGTCTATCACCCTCATCTTTCCAATCTTTAAAACTAAAAGTGAACTTTGTTTCCATAGCAATTCCTGTATTTTAATAGAAGTTAATAAAAATTAATGTTAATATTATTTTCAGCATAAGCCCTATATATTTTCTCCTTAAATTTATAATTAAGAATTTAAGTATAAATTCTTGTCAAGATATTTTAAACCACATATTCACATATTCATTAATAACCTTTCGTCCAAAAAATATCATCACATTATTCCATACCTTTACCAGATTACTTAAGCGCTAGAAAAGTTAGCTATTTATGATGAGACAAAAGATGTCAACCAGAAAATTCTCAGATTTAGGAAGTTACTTCAAGCAAAGGGACTTAAGACAGTCTAAGATACATCTTAAATGTCTGCACGCAAATGGCATTTTAGGAAGTGTAAGCTGGTAAGATTGATACATTTTTTCACTCTTTAAGGATAATTGAGGTAACAACTATTTGACTCGGAAATCAGATTAGACCTACAATGCTTGTGTCACTGTGTCCTAAAAAATTAACTAGATTGCCCTCCATAGCCCATTTTAATATTATTTAATTTGACAAAATAAAAAAATAAAAACTGTATTTCTTGTACAGTTTTTAAATATTTAATTGGTAAAACCTTTATTTTAAAATAAAATTTTCCTAAATTTAAATTGTAAATTTGGGATAAGCGTGTCCCAATATATACTTAGGTTTAAATATTAATTTTATTTATAAATAAATGTAGATTTTAACATCGGATATTGTCAGATATCTTTTGCTGTAACCTATATTTTATATATTTGCCCAGACATCACAAACCTTCTGTAGGTTCTACATAACACTGTCCATGATAAGGTTTTAAGTCTGTGTAAATGGCCAGGATTGCTTTGACCTCGGGGTATGAGGCTATCTTCACCTGGACCTCTAAAGTATAAATTGCTGCTTGCTCCCACCATCCACCTTCTGAATCAAAAGTTTTGTCTGTTGGCTCTTTAGGAATCAAAGAATAAAGAAATACGGGCTTATTTTCTCATATGATCATATGTCAGTCTCTAAAGACAAGAAAAAACATATTAGTATTCATTGTTAGCTTTATAACGTTTAAAGTTATATACATTAGTACTTTCATTTCATTTTATAACATTATGATTATTTTGATTTAAATAATTTTAGGATGAATAGATGTGTAGTCGTAGGCTTAACAATTTTTCTTTATCTCAAAATCGTGTGCCTAAATAATTAACAATCTTAACTTTAAATAACAATTAATTATATATTAATCAGCTGGGTTTAAGTGGCCTACGTCAATGTATTTCCTGTTAAAAATAGTTTACATAATTCGTTTTTAATAAACAAAAATAATGAGAGCAGACAGATTTAAGTGAAACACTAGTATGCAATACTTATCATTCAATGAAATACATGTCAACACTTGGGACAACGCAACTCACTGGAAATAATGATGTTGTCCCACAAATCCCCAGGAATTTCATAGCTGGTGCCGTTATCTTTATCATATTTAAACAAAGACCACCTGTAGTAAGCCCCATCAACGTCATCATCACTGCACCCAGAGCAGTTAATTGTAACTCTAAACACAGCTCTCTCATCAGTAAGTAGTTTACTCAAGCAGTTCCATAGACATCTATATAAAGACAGATGTTTAGAGGAAACAAGAAATATAAATTTGGTCATAATTTGTTTTTCCTAGTTTTATAATCATTGATCAATCATTTTATATGCAGGTACTCAGCGGTGGTTTGGAGCCGGTTCGGTCAGGTTCGTGCGAGAACCGTTAGTTCAAACTAATAAATTTGACTGACTGTGACTGTGACCGATATGGCATATGGGGACATACTAACTGCGAACCCTTTGTTACGAATTTGGCAATACACCGCTGCTGAGGTTGAAAGAAAAAGTATAAATGAAAGAAAACTATGAAGTGAACAAAATATTTAACATGAAAATATGGACCCTTATAGACCTTGCCAACTTGGAACTATAAAGTTATAGCAATTTTACGACATTTTAGCCTATACTAATAGTTTGTTTTTAAAAGGGATACATCTTTAAAAAATATTTTCTGTATCTTTATTTATTTTTATTTCTTCAAACAATAACAAATAATTTAATTATCCCTTTTTAATATTATTTATATCCCTCCCCCCTTTCTTTCTATCTCTCTCTCTTAAAGTTTTGAACTTCATATTATTCAACATTAATCAGGCAAATAAATTAGATTAATAATTAAACATCTTACTCAATGGCAACTAGCGGAATCTGACCAGAGAGCATTTCAACAACTTGCACAGCTGACGTCATGCGTTCCTCCTTGCTTGCTGTGACCTCAAACAATACCAGAGCGCCCGTAGGGAGCCTGGAAGTGATCACCGTAACTTTGCCTTCATTTGGAAATGTGAGTCCACACTGTGTAAGATTCCTGTAACTTTGATCTGAGTTGTATTGTTGTGTGTACTTTGGAATGTCATTCCTGAGCAGCAGGAAGAAACAAGCCCAGGAAAAATTCAACTGACTTTTCGCGGGAGTCATTTTAATAGGATCGTATGAAAGAGACAGGGCGTCCAGCAAAATGTCGTTTTCCTTTTGGATCTGTCTGAAAGATGAGCCGTTAATTTTCACCACAAGTGTCGGCGAAGATGCATTGATATGCATCACATCCGGAATAGTACCTCGCTTGCCTCTAATGGACACCTCCAGTCGGATTTTATACAATCCAGGTTCGATGGTGAAATACTTTAAAACAATAGCACTAGAGTTTGGTTGCACCACGGGAACCACGGCCCAGTTGGTAACCAAATACGTGCCAACATTCTTCCACAATTGCCAGTAAAACTCTAAGACATCGGTGTCGTTGCAAAGTGGCGATCTTTCTGCTCGTCCAGATATAGTCGGGACGATGGATAGTTTCGTTATTAAAGGTGCACTCTCGTTTCTAAACGTACTCTCGAAGAGATCCGTATTGGACAGACAGCTGTCAAAGACACCGAATGAAAAGCTAACAATTTCTAATATTCCATTGACATTGACGCTGGCTGTAGCTGTTTTCTGTCCATCGATGGCGTATACACGGGTGACGTTTATATTAACCAAACCACTGGTGAACACTTCGTTCACTATTCCAGGATCCATGTTTAACTGTACATTCATTGTACCAGTGGAGTTGAATCTAACAAGTTTGAACAGGGTTGATTCGTTCAATTTTGTCGCGATCGCCATCTGATTCATGTAAAAGTCGATTACGCCAACTTTCAGGATCAGTACCTTCTCTTTCGTGAGACCAAACGCTTCGAACACCACGCTCAGCCGGTGGTATCTTTTGGCCGGATACGCCCGGGAAAACCTTTTCGTTTGGTACAAGAAATGACAAGGAATAAACTCGTCCGGGAGATCAAAATCGATCGAGATGTTCAGGTACGGATAATCTTCGTAGAGGTAGTCTTGAATGATAACCACGGTTCCATTTCCGTTACGTGTTACGTGATCAAACGGTGTCTCGTAGTTTTCCAGTGCAGCATCGGTGTGGTCTAACGGAGAAATTATTTTGAAGTGGATTTCTGCATAAGCTAGATATGAGATAGAGATTTATGAATTAAAAAAAAGAATTGCACTTATGTTTTTTTTAATGACGTGATGCTGTCAATGTTTAAAAGTTGAAAAATCTTAACATTTTAAGAACAATTAGGGTTTAAAACCGTCTTCTTATTTCTTCGGTTGTTTAAGAGGAAAATTAATATCGTATACTATTTGCGTTATGCCATGTCCGAGCTTATGTGGGAATGCACTATAGAAAGAAAAATCATTTAAAATATAGAGTTTTCAAAGGAGTTAAAAATAGATGGGGCAGAGGACTACATTAAGCCGCATGAGTGGCAGGGTATTGGTTTTGCGCACGGATGTCTGGAGATCTCTGTCGTTATACAAGGATCATTTATTGTAAATCAAAACCTTTAGAGGAAAACAACAGTTTTGCACTACAATACTTCTATCGTTGTATTTGAATTTACCAGTGTGTCAAAGCACTGTGTTCCTTACTGAATTTGTGGCTAGGACTATGTATAAATATATATATATATATATATATATATATATAGGTCATTTGTTGCCTTAACTAAAGTTAGGATCTTTCATTTAATTGATTTTTGTGTATCCGTACAACTCATAATATTAATTACCTTAACTGCCGTGCTCTCATAATTTTACCAAATACAATTTTGGGCTCTCTGACTTATCTAGGCACAATTTCCCGTTTTAGCTCCCAATACCTTTTTGGAGATCTTATTTTGATTTTGTGTTATCGCCCTTCAAACCTCACCCACAGACACACACTTATTTTTCTGGATCTGGCACTGATTTATGACACCCTAAGCTATGATTTGTCTGGATTCATTTCAGGAGAAGGCACTTCACAGCCTAAACAAATATTATTGAGTGTCGATTATCCGAAATAACAGAGACCCGAGTGTTTCGGATAGTTATGAGACGAGAATACTACTTACTGAACATGATTTGTTAGCGTGATTGTTTTTGCATGGAATATTTGATGGAGGTTGATGAATAGTTTTGTATTGCAATATGTTCCTTGAATCTTCTGTATACTGTGAATAAAGAAGAAGAAAATTGGACAGCGCGTCAAGTTTTGTAATAATTAAGAAACCACGAATGGTTGAAAAACTCCCAAGAAAATTTGAGCCAACGAACTACCTTTTCCCCACCGCCCCTGGTGGGGAAAGTAAAACCCCTAAACAATTTGAGCCAACGAACTATTTTTTTCCCCCACCGCCCCTGGTGGGGAAAGTAAAATCCCTAGACAATTTGAGCCAACGAGATTCCCCGAGAATATTCTGTTCTGGAATGTTCTCCTTCCTTTTCTGTAGAAATACTTACCGGAGCCATACAAGACTTACTAGATTCACTGTTTGCATGTGGTATAATATTTGTTCCATGTTTAGTATTATACTTATACACTTGGTGTGCTTTAAGTTAATATAGTTTTTATTTCTGTTTATTTGATTTTGTATTTTTACATAATAGTATAATTAAATTTATTATTGTTAATATCATTAGCTTTGGTATCGTTTTTCCTTTATAATGGTTTTCAGTCCATTGTTACGTATTTTTATCTTATGAGCCAGACATTAAGACAAATAACTAAATTTGTTAAAACTTATAACGGTACGTAACAAATTGACGGCTTGTCCGTGGATTTTACCCATTTTTTTTGTAATTGCAAACTAATAATAAATGTTTTCTTTCGTTCGTGGATTTTTAATATTACAAATTGTTTTCACTGTACCTTTTATAAAGTTGCTCATTAAGTTTGTATATTAAAAAATATTTACAATATACTCGTGTCAAAGATTGACTTTTATGTTAACAACCCATTAGCAGAGGTCTTAATTTAAGATACGGGAATTTGGTCTTGAGTTCAGATAAGTGAATACGACCTTGATTTCAGATAGTTGAATGCCGTCTTGATTTCAGATAATTGAATGCGCACTATTTATCCTTATGACAGTCTTATCTACGTGCTTCAGAAGAACCACCTTGAAAAAAAAAAAGATGTTTAGTTATTTTATTTTTTTGAGGTTGTGGTTGGCTTATTCTCTATCAAATAAAAATACCTGACGAAATTGGGTTTGTGCAGTTGACGGCGGCAGTGTAGTTGCCAGTCACGCCATACACATGGCTCCTTGCGTAGATGCGCCGCGTAGTACCATCGGGAGTAAGATCAGGGTCAACTTCTGTCACAGCAGCATGTCCATCGCCCCAGTCTAAAATGCACGTCACCTGTTACATATAATGTCGTTATCACATACGGCATGAAAGGTTAGAGGGTAATGTCGTTGTCATCACATACGGCATGAAAGGTTAGAGGGTAATGTCGTTGTCATCACATACGGCATGAAAGGTTAGAGGGTAATGTCGTTGTCATCACATACGGCATGAAAGGTTAGAGGGTAATGTCGTTGTCATCACATACGGCATGAAAGGTTAGAGGGTAATGTCGTTGTCATCACATACAGCATGAAAGGTTAGAGGGTAATGTCGTTGTCATCACATACGGCATGAAAGGTTAGAGGGTAATGTCGTTGTCATCACATACAGCATGAAAGGTTAGAGGGTAATGTCGTTGTCATCACATACGGCATGAAAGGTTAGAGGGTAATGTCGTTGTCATCACATACAGCATGAAAGGCCAATGTAAAGCCGTCAGAGCTCCGAATGTCCAGTAATAACTCTCGCTAGGAAAAAATAGAGCTGAAAACATATACTGTAGCTTCGAACATCCTAACATGTCTAAGCAAGGGATTGATGTAGGTTCTCATCGGTCATCATTATCCATAATCTCATCGGTTCACAACTTCCAGGTGGAAATTCACCCCCCCCCCGCACCATCATTCGATTTGTCATCTAAATGATGGCATTTAGGTTGTATCTGGATGCTGGTATTGTATCTGGACATTGAGACTGTGTACAAAGCCGGCGCTAAGGTTGCTGGCGACCCTGGAAAGCTTTGGAGCCCTTTTTTATTATCATAAACATTTTTGAAATTAAAAATCTAAGGGTTTAGTAATGAGTTAGATACCTAGGTATTTTTTTTTTAAAATAGCAAAGAATAAACAATAAAATTGTTTTCTTAACTTGTACAGGACACTATGAACAATAAGACTACCGATGCCATTTACTAGCCTTTGGATAAGCAAATCTTTTTATTGCACTTTCTATATCAAGAGTCTTCGCAATATTATTTTCTGTAGACAAAATTACTAAAGAATTAATTCTGTCTTGAGTCTTGAGACATGGATGATCGTAGATATGTTTTTATAAGCTTCAGTTTACTAAAGCATCTCTCGCCAGCGGCTACAGTAATAGTTTTGTAAGCATAATTCTCAATGCTACCCAAAGATTTGGCATGACATCCAGTAACATTTTAGTGTTTGTTATTCAGCATCCTGGAAGCAGTCGGCGGCCTGCGGTCGAGGCGGAATGGGTCCGGGACGTGAGTCAAGTCGTGGTCCATGAAACCTTAAAGGAAATATGCACCCCTATAGCAGTGTTACCCACACTGATCACTTGAGGGATCGTGAAAGGGAAAAATGTGGGCAAACATGTTAGGAGCTAGGGGTTAGTACACTAGATATAATTGCCGTGTAAGGATAGTAGATAACAAATGTGCTATAAATTACGAAAAAGCAAACCGTGCTGGGAGCGGTTCACTTAGGTAGCCGTTTCGCCCATTTCACTAGCTTAGTACTTGTGATTGGGTTATTCATGTAGGGGCCAGGCATGTCAATTACAACCTAGCGATAAACAGTGTTAAGATCTGAGTGGTCGGTAGCACTGAGGAATACTTTTCACAAGGTACCAGTGAAGATTCTCCCTATGTGTACCGACTCAAAATAAAAAAAATAAAAAAATTTCCACGGGGGTAGCAGATAAGTTCATTGTGGTCCGAACTAGGTAGTCCACTACTTGGGAGCTGCCCATTTTGGCATTCCGGATGGGGTAGCCAGATGGTTCACCACTAGGTTCAAACATTCCGGAGGGAGAGGTAAAGGTGGGAGGGTCCCGCCAGATGGGGTTTCCGGGAGACCTCGAAGAGCTTCTGCTCAGTTTGTCGATGATATTTCAAATGTAACATCGGATGGAAGCTTTACATCATGAGGAAATAATTCATTGACTATATTTAGTTTATTCAACCGGTCACATTCCATTTATGTATCGCTTTTTATAGATACCTTAACTTATTCTCCACATTTTTAACCTTGAAATGCTTCTTTGAGCTTATCTTTGCCTGGCAGATTTTACGGTCATTTAACAATAATTACCATGCATTATCTTTGTCCCGTAGTTCATTAATAACGTGATATTTTACTTTTTTTAGGTCATCTGCGATTAAAATCTCGTCAGTGCATTCGTATAAAAACATTTTTAAATACAAATTATTTTTCTTTGATGGCGCCCACATGAACTTTTTTTTTTAATTTTAAAAGATCGCTGGTTGAATGTTAAGCACATGGCGCCCCGAGCAACTGCCCGATTTGCCGGTACTTTGAGCCGGCCCCGACTTTGTCTGAATGGTGGCATTGCGTCTGGATGGCTGCATTGTGCCTCAACGTGGGGAATAGTTTCTGTGTTTGGACGATAGTATTCTGTTTTGCTTAAAATATGAGATCATTTCCAAAATCTCTTGTTATACCAGCCATTACATGTACTTCAAGGTGTGTACCGAATCTATTGTATTTTTACTGCTTTATTCTAAAAGGAGTTTTATATTAAAATAATCAAGACTTCTTCCGAGGGAACGACCGTGCAAATGATGGTACGCAAAAAAGTTATAAATGTCATACCCCTGTATGTAGCTTGATCTAATTTCACTTCAACTTAGTGCTAAAGCGTCGAACACTCCTCTCCTCTTCTTTTTGTTATGATTTTGAATTCCCCGATTAAATATGAAGCGCTGTACCAGCCCCACCCTAGCCTTGATTGGGAAAAGGTTGTTTAAGTTCGACTACGTTCTAACTTGTTCCAAAGAATCTAATCATGGGTTGACATTTCTAGAATCTTTTATGGAGGGTTCCAAATTGCTCCATATAAATAGAGTGACAGTTTTCCCAGCCGAGTAGATTTGTCCTTTTGTTCCAAGACATTATTAACCCTGCGGAGGAATGAAGTTTTCGAACGGGATGAATAGAGAGTAAGAAGTTCAGTAAGATAGTAAGGGCAGGATCCAGAGAAAAAGTAGTGACAGAGAACAGAAATATCACTAATTTTGGTATTTTTTTTTCGTTGCATACTTTTTCTTGGTACTTTGTTACGTATTGCTCAACAAATGAGCCAAACTAAAATCCAGGCAGTTTAAATTTACAAAATCCATATAACGGTACGTAACATCCATACCCCTGTCGCATCCGTAAGTTATGGACACACCCTTATGTTTACATTAAAATTAAGTTGAACCTCTACCCACAAATAAAATAATAAATACAAAAAAAATTAATTTAAAATTAATTAATTTATTTATAGAAAATTAGGAAGTACAAGTCAGTTAAACGATGTCATCGAAAATGTGTTTTCCCACTTAGGATTGTATGTAAAAAATAAGACTTTTATAGAAAAATTAACGAACAAATGTACATTTACCTGAGTGGGCTTCCTGATTTTGAGATTATCTCCATCTTTAACTCTTAAAGATAGGCCCACAGTGTCCATTGGGTAAAATGTATCTACATCTTTCCGGTTAGTTGTTATCTTAAAGCCAGTGTCTATTAAATAGACAAATAAAACCATAATATTAAGATATTTAAATTTATTTTTAGATCTGTTGTTTGCAGGGGTGGAGAATGTCCTTTAGTTTTAATTTACAAAATATAAATTATAACGTTTTAAAATATCGCAATTATTAAACCCCGAACTGTTATAGTTGGATAATGTACTTTAGTTTTGATTTACAAAATATAAATTATAACGTTTTAAAATATCGCAATTATTAAACCCCAAACTGTTATAGTTGGATAATGTCCTTTAGTTTTGATTTACAAAATATAAATTATAACGTTTTAAAATATCGCAATTATTAAATCCCAAACTGTTATAGTTATTTTTAATATATTGAAGGTGAGTTTTTTTTCCGGCATCCCGGAAAAGTAAATAACGACTATTATACATTAGGATCATATATAAAAATATACTGTTGAGTTTGTCCAGATGGTCATACCTTGGACCTACCCTACCAATGGAGAAAGGTTTTGAAAAAGTTTAAATAATATTTATTTAAGAGACACAAAACAATCTGGTAATGTTAATTAACACAATGAGTTCTTGCATTTCGTTTTAAAGGTTACACGATTTTTTTATAAGGCATAATAAGGACAAAGCCTTAGAAATTACACTTTAAAAATTATATCAGAAAATCATTTAAAATGTTACAGAAATCAACGGGAACAGACAATTTTGAAATAGAAAATAAATAAAGAGATCCTTATATTTTGATTATCTAGAGTCCCCCACCCTCGCTCCCTCCAAAAATTCTAAAGGAAAAGTATAATTTATTTGCACTTCTGCAAAGTTTGAATGAGTAATATTCTAAAAGATGGAAATTTTAATATTCGGAAAAAATCGATTTAATTAGAAAGTCTACCTCGTACGCTTGGCTGAATTTCGTTGTATGAGTACACATCGTAAGCAATTCTTTGCGACGGACCAAAGCACGATGTTGATGCAGTCACATCTATAAGGTAATGACCCGGTTGGCTCGGCTGAAAAATCTGTGTAGCACTGCGTGATTCGAGACCATATGCCGGAATAGTGATGTCTTGTACAACAATCATTGATTGATCTACAGATAAAATCTGGAATTGCACAAAAATAAAAAAAATGACCTTTCACATTTTTGAAAAAATAATCATTGTAAAATTTTAGTTTTCCAAGCGCAAAAAAAGACGCAGTCCTTGTTTCCAAATTTTTTTTTTTTGATTTATGATAAACTGAATAAAATTATTTTATTTAAATTTTGAAAAAGATGCAAAGTCAGGAATAATTTAAAAGCACGTATTTAAGCATTCGCCTAAATGTAAAGCACATAGCGTTTATTATAATTTTTTTTATTTAGTAAAATTAAAACGTGTAACGTCAACCGTGGCTTGTTGATTTCTGCGGCTCATCTGATCTATCATATGTGTATGTCCTCTTTTTTTATTATTCAATTTACATCCATATACATTTTTTAAAAAAATGTACGAGAAAATATTTTAATCAAATCTCCCATTAGTTTAGTTTCATGTTTTGTTGATTAGTTTTTAATTTATTATATCCATTAAGATGAATATATAATTGTGTATTGTTTAAATTGGTGATTATTTTATTTATAAGGTTTAATGACATGCGGCGCGCGAAAAATAAACTCGAGATCAAATAGGGCTTGAGACCAATGAGAGGGAAATCAAATCACACCTATACCGGATCCCCCAACCAACTGCTGCCTTCATTTTTATTTTAGCTTTTGCTTAGAGTTTAGAGCAGTGGTTCTCAACCTTCCTAATGCCGCGACCCTTGAACACAAATCCTAATGTTGTGGCGACCCCTAACCACAAAATTATTATCGTTTCTGCTTCATAACTGTAGAGTATATGTGTTTTCCGATGGTCTTAGGTGACCCCTCTGAAAGTGCCGTTCGACCCCCAAAGGGGTCGTGACCCACAGGTTGAGAACAGCTGGTTTAGAGCAAGGGTGACCAACAAGCTAGCAGCATGCGGCCCACCATGGTAGATATTGTGGCCCGCCCGGTGTATGACAAAATGTATTTATTTATGAGTTCAGTTAGCGATTATTTGTGTTCTTGGCATAAACGCACGTTTAAAATATATGCAGCACTTTTTGTAACGCTGTGCTTCATTTCGGTGCATCGGCTCCTCTTTTCAACATATTTAATTTTAAAAAAAAATAGATTTAAATGAGTAATATAAAATCTTAAATCAAAATTATGTAATAATATTACGATTTAGTAAATACTAAGATTAACTGATGTATATTAAAAAAAAACATATAGGTAAAGGGTAAATATATTTAATAGACTTCATTCAAGCCGCTTAAGTAAAAAAAATGTGTAGTATAATCTCGAGCAGCAACGCCCGTTTAGTCGTCGTATCTTTTCTTTTTTCTCAAGCCTAAATATATATTGTTACATTATTTATTTAGGTCAAGGGAGCCTTATTTCAACTATCCTTTCTTCTGTTGTTCTCCAATTAGGTGTGGACTGATGCAAAACCAAAATCCAGGTATGCTCTTACTGTATCCTTGCATGTTAACTTTAGCAATAATTCTCCCTCTCCGGCCCCTCCCCGTTTTCCCTCGGGAGATTTCAGTGTGCGTCACTGATTCTACTCCACCACGCCACTTTTACTGTTCAAAGTGGCAATGGCGGACTCCTTTTTATCCAAAATATAAAAAAATAACTGTCTATAAATATATTAAAGATTTAAATTACCATTTAAATCTGTACAATTTGTTTATATTTGTGGTGGTACGAGTAGATGGTTTACTATCGGAAAATTATGTACATTAAGAATAAATACATTATTGCGTGCACCATTTATATGGGATTTATTTTCTTTATTACTTTTAAAGACAGTGCGGCCAGAAGAAGAGTTGACGCTCAATCAAAATGGCCCGGTAAATCCATTTGAGCTGGAAACCCCTGGCTTAAAACATACTTCCTGCTTAAGTACTATAAGTAGATATATTTTTTATACAATGTACTTATAACTATGTATGTTTCCACTTGCCTTGAATTGAAAAGCAACGAAAACGCCTGCTTGAGCGGTTGCCTGGAGGGTAGAAACAAGGTCTGTTTGGAGGAGTCTCGTATAATTCAAAGACAGACCAGCTATTACAGGATTGACTCTAACACCAATGTTTCGCGTGAAACCGTCACTGGTGTCCCTGAAGGTCAGCGTGCTGTCGGCTAGAAAAATAATAAACAAATACGTATCTTCTTAATTGGTCTCACCATCGGATACTTGAAGGGTCGTCTTAAGAGCATCGGGGACCTTAGACAAATGTCCCGAGTCCTCCTATTCTTCTAAAAAATATTCAACAACTTGTGAAATAGTATTTGGGGCCAAGGTAATTGTAATGGGGAAAAGGTATTTGTGATTGTGTGTGTGCATGTGTGTGTGTGTGGTTTCAAGGGTTTGAGAAAGGTTGGCAGGATATCTATCAGCACTTAATATGTTAAATATTCACTTTTTGGGACCGACCTATTGCTCTTTACTGGCCCCGGCAAGTACGTTACAGGCCCGTCTCATCTACTGGGCTCTGCCGTAAAGACTGTCAACGTGGTTGGCTGGGAGCACCCCAGACTCACAAGTCGTTAGTGTCGGGAACTCGGCTAGTAAGAGCTGGACAGTCTCCGGTGCCTGTCCACAGTGACGGCAGCTCGGGTCTCGCAGTAAGTGGAACCTATTTAGGTAGCTACGGGTAGGGCAATGCTCTGTCCGTAGTCTGCGTGATGAGACACTGCTGGTGGCATTTAAGACGCCACCGTTGATCGTCCTTTCGGTTAATTTTGGGCATGTTCCTGTAAAATTGACGGCCTTTCAATCCTTTTCCCCATGCTTTAAGCCATTTCTTATGAAAGTGGTCCTTAATCCAGGCCTTTGCCCCCAATTGGGTCTTTAGCCAGTTTGGTTGTGTCTGGGTAGAGCCTTGTCTCGCAAAATAGTTAGCTCTATACCCGCGTGTCCTGTGATTCATTGAATGGTCAATTCGCTTCCGTGAGACTATATGATGAGCTCTAAAAATTGCATTGGCCATTTTCGTGTCCATTGAGCACCTCTTCATAATTTCGAGAGCACATTGTGAATCAGTGAACATTACGGTGGATGGAAATGTTTTACGTCTGGCTAATCTACGTCGCACTTTTTTCAAGCACATTAATATGGCTTCGATCTTTGCGTCAATCGCAGTGCTATTCGTAACTCTTGAGCCTGAGATCTCCTCAGTTGGAGGTACCCCCTTTGGGAACTGGATGAGTGCGAAGTAGCCTGTCTGCTTCTCTCTGGAAAGATTGGAGCCGTCTGTGTAGATTTTAACTACATTGTCTTTATACGATTCAATATTTTCTATTACCCCCCCCCCTCCCCCATTTCTGTGCTTATTTTGGGGGCTCAATTTGGTAACTGCCACGCTTGCCAAGGTCAGACGTACATCCGGCGGTTCGCATCCATCCTGTGGTGATCGCTCCGGCATCAGGCGTATTTTCTCCCTGTTCCCTGGTAATGGGAGCCTATTCTCGAGTGAATGGATCGTATCCATAAAAGAGGGTCTTTTAAGTCTTGTCCGCTTGACCCAGCGACCTTGTAATTGGAAAAAGGATTCCACTTGACGGTAACGCTCTATGGTCGTTAGGATGGTCGTGTCCCGCCTGATGTTGAGTGGTTCTATGTCTAATATTATTTCTATGGCAGCTGTGGGTGTAATACGCAACGCCCCACATGCAAATCTGAGAGCTAGATTTTGTATCCGGTCCAGTCCCCTAGAGCCATTCGGCGTGCAACAGCCTGCACCGGGAGGCTGTAGTTTTATGCTCCCAAGATAGATTGTTCGCAAGTGACTTGCATCGTCTCCCAAAGTGGTAATACCACGTTTTTTAACCAAGCTGAGATTAGAAGTGGCTCGAGCGCCGAGTTCCTGTACATAGTTATGCAGCTGGAGATTTTGGTCCTGCTTAATCCAATAATACGTGGGTGACTTATCCCATTTGAGTGACTTTCCGCAGATGTGAATATTTATTTTCTTTGAGAGCATTCCTTCTATTGGTAAACAATGAATATACCGTTTTTTCTACGCATTTACCACCAATCTCCATTTCCGAGCGTTAACTTGTGTCTTAATGAGATCTGCTTGCATCTTGCTCTTGAATTGCTGGATGGATTTGCCAGAGCTCCGAATTACAAAGTCATCTGCAATTATCACGTTATTCGTTACCAAAAAGTGACTGCAGGTCATACACAAACGCTAGGAACAGGGTGCAGGTAAAGGCCGACCCCTGTGGGAGCCCATCCTCGAGTGCAAACATGTCTCAAACCTTTTCTCCGACACGGGTGGGTATCGTGCGATTTGATAGAAAAGAGTTTATCCACCGGTGCACGTTGGCTGTTACTCCGAGCAATTTTAACTTGTAGACTATACCTGACCTCCACACTTTACCGTAAGCCTGTTGTAGGTCGATGAAGACAGCGACAGTAGGATTTTTCATCTGAAGCGTATTGGCGGTACTTTGGATAAATTGTATTACCTGGTCCATTGGCTGCCTCCCTTTTCGGAAGCCGCCGTTGTTGGTTGGAATGCTCTTGGTTCGTCCCAAGTACCAATACAATCGTTCGTGCGTTGACCATTCGCTCCGCTAATTTCCCAATACAAGAGGTGAGGGAAATAGGCCGGTAGCTCAACAGTTTGTCACTTGGTTTACCCTCTTTGGGCATCAGGATAATCACAGCTCTTTGCCACGCCCTTTGGCAAGACGCCTGTCGTCCAGGTTTTATTGATAAGGTTGAGCATTGTAATTTACTATCAGCGCCTAAATTTTAGGGAAAATATTTCCCAGAGTCAGGTTTGACCATTCTAGTTATTGCGCCCCCCCCCTCTCTCTGAGGTTATGCTTTTGCCCCTTGATTGGTTTCGCCACTGGAATCTTTTTAAATACAAAACGAAAGGAAAATAATATTTCAAAAAATTCATTTTATTTGCTAAGAACCTGTGATTTTTTAAAAGATAAAATGCTGTCGCTATTATTTGATCAGCGAGTGAGCTGACATTGCATACTTGCATTTAGCTTTACATAATTCTACACGTATTCAGCGAGCGACAGAAGAGATGTTAGTGGAAATGTTTGCTCCTTTTATAAATTGTATAGAAATGACATAATTATGTAAAGAATGTAGGATATATTGACAAAAAACATCATTTATTTATAATTACATTATTTTTCTAAGTGAAATTGAAGCATCATATTTTTTAAAAACAAATTCAGTAAATTGTATGGTTTATTTAGAATTTCAAATTATTATAACCGGAGCCGTAGCATTTACCCTGCAAACCCCTGGACCCAAATTTCACGCGACGTCCGCTGACTATCACTATATTCGGAAAAATTACTCATTAATGAACATACGGCACTTATATGTGTATTTTGTATATTTGTGTATAAAATACACATGTATTTTTTTAATTAACGATTTTTTTCATGTAATACCAAAAAAAAAAAAAAGGCTTTGATTTGAAAATACAAAAAAAAAAATAAAAAAAATAAAAGAATTGGGAAACTTGCATCCCACTGCACTTTGAAAGGGAGATAAATTTACTATAAAGTACTTTTAATGTACATTATCAATACGGGCTACTTGATGCCAGTAGAAGCGTAAGGGCTCCCACCCCCTTCCATGAACTAATCTGCGGCTGGCTGAAAATGAACCCCCACTAAACAAAAGTGACACACGGTGCGAACCAATCAATATCTCCGCTCCTCGTTGCTTGCTGTTCGCTAGAAGGCCAAATTTTGCGGCATTCTAGAACCTTGACAATTCGAAATATTCATTAAGCAGTTTGTGCTTTTCTTTAATAATAATTTAAGGTTTTATAACAATTATATTTTCGCTTTTATTATTTTTTTTAAAATTTCTTCACCCAGGGGGGATGTGGGAGTGAAGTTGAATTGGTAAGGGGGTGGGGGTGTTAGCAGTGCCCACCTACATCAGGGAGATCCTTAAAGAAACGCTAGTTGTAAACAATAGAAAAATATAAAAGTACGATTGCATGCGATAAAAGGGAAGTGCTGGTGCTGCTTGAACTTAACACAGGGAGCGGGCTATTTTTACGGGGGGGGGGGGGATACAGTATTTATAAATTGAATGGCGTATCTAGATTTGCCTTAAATATTTGATTTATTAAATATATGGAGCGTATCGTTATTTGTTTATGACACTATTTCACTAACTGGATTAAAATTATTATGAAAATGACAATATAGCAGGCTTTTAAAAAAAATAAAATATATTTTCGCTTCAATGTTGTATAAATTTTTTTCGGCGGAGGGGAAACTTCAATTCTCTGAGAATGGGGCAGCCCGGGGGGGGGGGGGCAAGCCGGCACTCTCTCCGGAGAGTTGCCTGGAAGAAACATTGGGAACCGCGCTACCTCTATGATGCATGGGTATAATTTGAAACAATCTTTATAGGAAGTTCTCAAGGATATGAGAATCCCTGTTCTTAATGTGAACTTATTGTCACTGAGAGCTATACTTTTTTGGGGGTATTATTGTGTCTTGTTTTGATTGTTTGAAAAGAGGAGCATAATAAACTTTTTTTGTGGGAATATAAAGTGCTCGAGCGAGAGAACAAATAGGTGATGGACAGTCGTTCAGAATTGTGTGATTAGTTGTTATTAGATCCGTTGTAGTTGCCGAGACGTGTGTTGAGAGAGGTCAAAGTAGTTAGTTATTGAAGTCATCATACTGAGTGGTGAAAGTCAAGTGATAGAGTCGGCCATTTGTAATTTTCCAAGTTCCATGGTTAAAGATAAAACTATATTTATGAAATGTTACGTCTTCAAGTATTTTGTGGGCATGACTCTTACTGCAGAATGCTGCTGTTGAATTTTGTCACCATAGAAGGAACTATTTAAATGGGTCGGACAAGAGGACCCCGGAGAAACGAGTATTTTGACAGAAGTGAATTTAAAAATACAAAACTTTTAAGGAATCATACAAGAATTAAATAATAGATAAAAAAGAAGAAAAAAAACCTCACCGGGGAAGTTACTCTTTTCTAGCGACATGACAAGCATCTTATTTCCTTTCACCACAATTGTTTCAATGTATACCCCATCTTTGGAAAAAGCCATATTTTTTTGATACGCATCGGAGTTGTCCACAAAAACGAGCCCATGGCTGTCCAAACAGGTGTCACCGGGAACAAAGTAGCTCAAATCAGGCTCGTCTCCCTCGATAGACGTCGACACAGATGCTGCAGCAGCCCAAGGTATCACTAGAAGCTGGCAGAGCAAATGCATGTGTTCTGGAGATATAAGTTTATATTTAATAATCCTGTTGCACTAAGATCCCAACCAGGCCTATGATTGTGTGGGTGGTGAGTGAACGTGAAATAAATTTCATGTTTTTTCCCCTTTCTGCGGGCAGTTCAAACGTTGATTTATAAGGCAGCATTAGTTACCGTTGGCGAATTAAGTTTAAAAACAAACCCCTACTTTTCACTAATCACGTTATAGGCCCACAACCCACAAGGTTTACTTGCAGAAGCTTGAATGAAAAGTTAACCAAACATTGCGCTTGGGGAACAAAGCTTTAACCACAACTATCTCATCCTAACCTACAAGAAGATAACCTTTTTTTTCCATCGCCAATAAATTCTTGAGCTCTTAACCCTGTTCCGATGTGTATCAACCTGTTTACGTTTTGCTTGTAAATATATTTAAGTGTATAGCTGAAAGTGTCATCTACATCTCCCCCTCCAACTAAAAAAAAAAAGACTACACAGAAAAAAAAAATAAAAAGATTAATATTCCTACATGAGAACATAAGATAATTCTTATACTTACTTTTAAAATTTGCCATTTTTCTTTGTATTGTTGAGTGAAAACGATTTGTATTTTCTGTTTTGATTATGGTGAGTTGTGCATTTAATTATTTCGACCTCTTTTATCTTGAAATCAACCCTTTAGGGTAGAAAACGGTTGAATGGCAGTCAGTCGGCTACATTTGTGAAAATAAATAATACACCAGTCTTGTCGTCCCCGATATCTTGTTTTAGAAGATTCACTGGGAAAAGAAATTTTCAATGATTCTAAATCAGGGAAGAAGTTTAATGTTAAAACTCTGTACTAGACGGTGTAAGGTATGGCTCCATCGCTACAATATTGGTCTGGAAACTCTTTAGTTATCACGCATCAAGTTTGTATTCGTTGATGAAATTTTGAATTAAATTCAATTTAACCCTAATCAAGATCACTTTCCACTAACAACGTAAAAAAACACCAAGGAAGTTCACTAACACCAAACATGTTCATTGACACAAAAAAAAAAATTCACAACAACAAAACGCATTTAATAACACTAGGCATTTCCCCCTAACACCATACATGTTCACAAAAACAATTTTGTTCACTAGCACCTAACACTTTTAATTACAGCGAAACACGTTGACTGGCAACACGTTTTGAACAAAGCGTGTTCACCAATTCCAAACATGTACAATTGCAATATATATTGCAAAGTTCACCACGCTCTGAAATCGCCGATTGGATGGGACTGGTCACTAACACTGACACGACACTATTGAGTGTCGGCGAACGACTGTTGAAAAACAAATAGTAGAGCAAGGTTTGTGGAAACTTGAATCGAAATAAAATATTTATAGTTAAAATTTCTTGTCGAATTTTCAGTTGTCCTGTCTGCCGAGGAAGACTCTTTGCCGAAAAGTTCTTTTATTGCTCTGTCTTTCTATTGAAGCTTCCAGATACCCTGTTCTTCTATTTCCTTCACACAACTTGAATGCAGTGCTTCGTTCATTACCCTTTACTGAAAAAAAAATGTGTTGGTTTAATAAGAGTAGGGTTACTTTCTATAGTGGTTAACAAACAAGTTCTGCAGATATTATAAGAACGTCTGATATACCAGACCTGGAGGTTGTTGCTAACCTGGCAGTTGTTGCCCACATTAGGGGAAAAGCCTTAGCAGCAGCCTTATTAATTCATGTAGGTCCTTTTAAGAATCGTGACAATTTATTTTTAAAGTGCGGTCTTCACCTGGAAACTAACCGGCTGTTTAGAACGCTTGGACCGTGAAAGTCAGGACCGGCGCTAGGGGATGGCGAAGTGGGCGACCTTCGAAAGCCCCTCGTTTGCTCGTTGCCGTAGTATATTCATAATATACCTAAGCCTACTCATAGTTCCTAATTTAGAGATCACAATATTCGGAGTTATTAGATAGTCAAATTGTCTAAAGGTCAGTCTGGCTCCCATACTATCCCTTCGAGACCTCTGGGCGCATGTTAAGCAGACGAAATATATAACGTCAACGGCCCGGCAAAATTCAATTTGCCCAAGTCCCCGCACCCCCCCCCCTAGCGCCGGCCCTGGTGAAAGTAAACGTCCCCGTACCCCCCCTAGCGCCGGCCCTGGTGAAAGTAAACGTCCCCGTACCCCCCCCCCTAGCGCCGGCCCTGGTGAAAGTAAACGTCCCCGTACCCCCCCCCTAGCGCCGGCCCTGGTGAAAGTAAACGTCCCCGTACCCCCCCCCCCTAGCGCCGGCCCTGGTGAAAGTAAACGTCCCCGTACCCCCCCCCTAGCGCCGGCCCTGGTGAAAGTAAACGTCCCCGTACCCCCCGCCCCCTAGCGCCGGCCCTGGTGAAAGTAAACGTCCCCGTACCCCCCCCCTAGCGCCGGCCCTGGTGAAAGTAAACGTCCCCGTACCCCCCCCCCCCCTAGCGCCGGCCCTGGTGAAAGTAAACGTCCCCGTACCCCCCCCCCTAGCGCCGGCCCTGGTGAAAGTAAACGTCCCCGTACCCCCCCCCCCCTAGCGCCGGCCCTGGTGAAAGTAAACACAAACCCGCAACGAATGAATAGTTAATTTAGATAGATAACGGGACCAAAGCCGAGGATTAATCGTTCATTGCCATTTATTAAATTATAACGAGTACCAGCCACCATAAATAAAGTTGTGTTGCTATGCAAATTGCTTAATGTGGGACATTGAAAAAGAAAATAACAAATTACTAGTTCTCACATTAGGATCCATCCATGCATTACAACCGGTGATTCTCCTCGATGGTTGTTTTGGTTGATGTTATAGACTTTGCATTCCTATGCGTATAATCGAGAACGGGGTGTGATAGTGCTGAAGCTCGCGACAGAATGTGTACGTATATTTATGAGCGAATTCTGGAATAATTAACCTGAATTTGGACAGGTTATCAATAGCCAATGATAAAATGTAAAATCTCGAATATATCCAACGAGCAAAAGCTGTGAAATCCATGAGTTATAATTATCTACAAAGGCTTTAAAAATATCCAAATGATGTATCGTGTTTATTGCCTTATTTTTTGCCTTGTGTTTTCACACCTAGCTAGATAGTAATATTTAATTTAGTCTAGTGACAAATGTAGTCCAATGTATGTTTACGTGCGTGTCACGTAGTTTGAAACAATATTATTTCCTTTCAGATGAACCAAACATCTGAAGTTGCTAAAGGTGGGGAAAACCGCCACATTTTTATGTAGATAGAATTCTGCAATTTACAAACGCAATCAAATGCCTAGTCCAAAGATTTTTATTTAAAGTCCGATTTTTCTCAAACTCAAACGTGTTTCCGTTCTTGTCTTAGTTGGTTTAAAAGTGTTTTATCAATTAAAAAAAAACAATTAAAAAAATGTCGCAAACTGCCTTTTTTTTCAAATGCAAGGGAAGCAATCTGAATGTTTCATTTTGACAGATCACTTGATCAAGAGATAGTTTGCTTTCGAAAAAAAATAATAATAAACAAGAATATACAACATTAGTTTATCTTAAATGTTGTCATTTTATTTAAATTCGTTTGCTAATTTATTTTGCATCACATGGTACTTACAATAGCAGGTTAAGGGAACCCTTCAATATAATTACGAAGTGGCTTTTGGTATACGGGTACCAGAATTGAGAGGTTGGGATTAAAAAAACGATTTAAAATATTTGTGTTGGGTTTTTAAGACAAAATGAGGTATCAAATGAAAGATAATTGAATGTACGATACGTTTGAAATCTTAATTCTTCATTTTAACTAAAATAAACTACCACAAATGACATTCGAAACGCCTGGGTTCAACGGACTTTGGTCTCCACGGGTCATACTGCATCTGTGTGGCTGACCAGGGACGCGAGGAAAAAAATCCGCCAAACAGGCCCTACACACTTTACTAAATTGACTAAATACCGCCCGCGGCAGACTCACAAAAATTTGCCCGCTTCCCAACACAAACGCGTAACACAAGTCTTATTATGTAATAAAAAAAGAAAAACAAAGTCCTGCTCAGGTTTGTCTCACCCCCCTTTCCGCATCCCCTAATTGTACCACTGCAAACGTTTAAAATTAGTACAAGGTCAAATAATAAATGGCTCTTTTTAATCTTGCCTATTAACTCTAATGACAGGATGCTTGTGTTCAGCCCAGGGAAAATACAAAGAAGAAATGAAATATTTAGTATCTGTACTAATTGTGACGTTTTGATTATTTTTAGACTTGCAAGAATAGAAGAATTACTCAAAGGTATAATATATCTGAAGAGAATACTACTTTATAACTACTATCAGTGAAAAAATTGAGACCTAACATAAGTCTGGCGATTGGCCTATCAGCAAACTAAGAAAATTGTCAGACTCAGATAAGACCGATAGATATTTATTGCTTTGTCGATCACTACCTTCGACCATTTGATGACACCTAACAGTTTCTTTGAGGTCTACACCAGTTGTTGCTTGATTGCCAACAGTATCAAGTTAGATTTTTTTTCCATCATTATTTGTTTTTGTTGTCAGAGACCTGTCATAAATAAATAGGTATCCACACTGAAATACTCAGGCTATTTTGAAAGAGAAGGAAAAAAAAACGACCGAAAGTCTCAATTTCTATGTCAGCCAGTAAATTATCAGAGCAGCACGTAAACGCATCAGAGCACCGTGTGAGTTTGTGGGGCTATAGAATTTCAGCCGGCAGCAAGGAACCCTAAAAGACAAAGGAACATCATCACAAGATCGGGGGGGGGGGGGTGTAAATAAACTATTGATCATCTATGTTTTCATTATAGTCATCTGAAATGATCCGGAACAGTAATCGCGGGACATTGTGTTAAAAGTTGAAACGCAATAGTTTCCACTTCTTTCTTTTTGTTTCAATTAATAATTACGGTTATCAAAAAAAAAAAAAAAAAAAAAAGCAAACAAACAAAAAGGCTGAAAAGAATGTTAACTGAGAACCTAACTTATATTAAATGTGTCAATGACATGACAATCTCATTAAAATAGACATTTGAATACTTCCTAAGCATCTCAAATTGAAAAAAAAAATGTATAAAGAAAATGATAGGCGAATTATGGTTGATTTGTATTTTGAAAAAAAAAGAGGGGGAGGGGGAAGTATGGGAATACCAAAAGAAAGGACCCAACAAAAGAACGAACGTGTCAGCTGAATCTCTCTTCATCCAAGACACAACAGTGAAAACAATATAAAAAATCAAATCAAATAAACACTTGGCCGCTATCAATGTTCCCTCTAAGGTTTGCTGGTTCGTGTGCAAAATCAAAAAGTTGTGTGCAAAGTTTTACTTTGCAGAGTGCAGCGTATCTGTTCGAATGTATTTTTTATAAAAATTTGCTGCGCGGATGCTCAAAACTGCTGCGTGACATCTGTGAGGTAGCTGCGCGGCCGCGCAGCTTTATAGGGAACATTGGCCGCTATGTAGTTTCGACAGCATGAGGAATGTAATAGACTATAATTTGTAGGAAAGAGGGTTAATATAGGCAATATGGGAGTGGCAGAGCGGGAAACATGAATCTACGGTGATGGGTTGTAACGAGGAGGGGGGCGGAACAAAATTAACAAGTGAAGCTGAACATGAATTTCATATCATGTTGTGACAAGGTTCCATACGTTTTGAAATAGTTCGTTCTCTAAGTTACCACTGGCGGGCATGTTGGTATAAGCCACATTGGCTGTCATAGCCAGGTCCTTGTATATTGTTGGTCGCTTCTATTGAAGCGTTCTGAGATAAGACACTGTTTATCTTAAGCGATATCTCCAAGACGTAAAATACATCTGTCCGAGGGGCGCCGAGCTGTATTGTTCAGTCTCTGTATATGGCAACTAATATAAACAATGGCGAAGATTATATTTCGGCTAGTACAAAAGAAGCCATCTCTTATCTGAAAGCTAACCTTAGAGAAGGGAATGTGTTGAGTCTGGATGACAAAAGGGCATGTATTGTTATTGTGATATTTTTAATACATTGAATTGATGATGAAAGTACTCTCTCAGAACAGGACCTACAGCGGAAAAAGTCAATTATCTGAAGTGCCTTGTCTCAAAATTCATCCTGGCAAAGTGGGGGATCATGAAGTAGTTGAGAAATGGGAAAATAGTCCTTAAAGAATTTTGGGTGTGAAGGAGAGCAGGATAAAAAGCCTTGGCTGTCACTAGGTTTAAAGTAGGCGTAGGTAAGTATGAAATTTATGTTAAAGGGTGACCATAAAGGTAATAAAGATTTCAGAGACATTTTATAGTGAAATTACTTCATATTCCAAAGTGCAAAGCTGTTTATATTATTTACAAAGGTTTTCTCTCTCTTTCTCCCCCTCTCTTTTAAATATAGATGCATAAAAAAGACCGAGCGTGTATTATTTGCATGAATGAATTTGAAATGTAGCTCCATTTAAAAGAAAATCATATAAAAAAATTTCTGACGTGGAATATTACACGAATATTAACACATTAGAGTTTAAAACGGATATTAAATATAAAATAGTAAATTAACTGATTATTGCTTATTTTTTTAAAATCACACACGGATTCCAAATTTATATATACGAAGTAATGCTTATAAAAAAAGCAAACAATTTAAAACTTCGTTGACTCTACTTTTTATTGCAAAAATGTTGCAGTGGAACATCAACCATATAATGTATTGTATGTAAAACTTTATTCGATGCCCACCATAATATAGATCTATCTAGATACATTTTAATTTTTAAAAAATGTAAGAATAAGTACCTAAAATAATGTCATAACTAAATTAAATTTGGAAACTTCACCAACATTTTCAAATGGGAATAGGAATGGTAATGAGACCAGCTAGTTTCAAAGCTTATCTACAGGCAATTTAGTTGACAGTATTAAATTATGATATTGAAATAAAATGATAATTAATATTTTTTAAAAAGTGTAATCACAAAAAAATTCATTTAAAAAGGACTGTAGAATTACAAATTGTTGGAAATATTTATTCTTTAAAATTACTAAGGAGAAAAGCAATTATTTTTGCAGAGTTTTATTTGAAAAATTCATATTTCTGGACTTTCCATCAGTGACACTATTTCATTGAAATAGTAATGTGAAATGTAAGAACCCTTTAAAAACAGAACTATTTGTTTTTTGTTCACACATTTCAAATGATATAATAAATGATTTATGCATATCTACCTACTAAAGTATTGGACCTGAGGTAAACCAAAAAAAAAAGACAAATAGATCTGTGGAATAGCTAGAATGTGTTATACAGAGATAACTAAATTTTAAGCAAGCCTCGAGAGCAGCATTTAAAGATGATTAAGAAAAGGCATATATCAGGCAAAATCTAAAATTAAATGTTTAATATTGGTTATTTCATATACAAATATTTTTTTCAACATTAATTCTCAAATTTGTTTACAAAATTTGTTTAAAAGGTATGCTTTATCTTTAAAAAAATGAATATCGGAAAATTGGGTAGTCTAATAATCTTTTCCATGTGCGCCTCAAGTTTTAAAAAAAAACTTTGGTGGGTAGATTTATTTTATCAAAAAGTGTTAATTTGAAGACAAAAGATGGACTATCAGTTTTTTTTAAAACAAAAAATTCATGAAAGAAATTCACAAAAAAAAAAAAAAAAGACAGATTAGTATAAATAAGTAGCTTTGTTGACATGGGAAAGAACAGTAATTTATTGTGACAAAGAAGTAAATGACTGTTGACACTCATTTTACTGAAAACATCAGCGCGTTAGTTGATTACAATGAATTTATAAAAGTATACAGTCTAACATACAAACTCTAAATATTATAATTATGATAAAATTAATTTAATTATTTTTGTGTGCTTTGTGACAATTTCACTTGCTGATTTAATTTTTAAAATTTATACAATTTTAAGCCCACTTCATTCGATTTCTCAAAAGAATAAGGAGCTTTCTCTAGTTTTGGAAAGCTGATGTCGCTGAAACCTTCAGAGCTTTTCTGTTTTCTTTCACTCCTTTCGACCCATTGCATCAGATCCGCTTCACGATCCTGACATAGCCTGAAAATTTAAATGTTAACGTTAACACAGTTACATAGCCAAAGTGTATAATTATCACTACTGCAAATATAATAACGCTTTTTAAACATAAAAAAAGCCAGAAAAAATTTGATTAATAAAGCTAAATTACTTATCACCCATGATAATTATTAAATTATTTTGAATTTTAAAAAGAAAATTACAGTCTACCATGTAGAAAAATTTAGAATCGGAAATATCATTTTAACATGCAGGCTACTATGAAAATGAACAAATCTATGATAAGCTATTTATCCAATTTACAATTAGCCATCTTGATGATGGAGAATGTATTTCTATATTGTAATTTGAATTTTGATTAACTTAATTTTAAATAACAGGTACAAAAACTTCAACGAAGTTAGTCACTTACTCTGCAAGGTTTTTACTGAGTCTTTTTGCATAATCATCAGGGCTAGAATTGAGTGTCTCCACCTTATTTGTTGTTGTTTTCAGAAGTTCTTTGTAAAAAAAGTATAATGAAAAAATGTCATTTAAAACAAAAATAATATCAAACAAGGGAAAAAAAACGCCCAAGACCAAAGAATCGAAAAAAGCCACTGCGAATTATATATTGGCAAAGGATGTCAAACAATGTATTATTATCTGAGTAACGGGGACCTTATTCCAAATATGGCAAAAAGTTTAAATGTCATCACCACACCATAAACATGAAGCATTACTGAATTCAAACCTGGCTGTGTTTTGAGCTAAGGTTTATTGATTAAAAGATGTTGAAATTGTGATCGTCAATTCCAAATTCACAATTGTATTTTAACCTATCTAAAAACATAATTTTAAATGTATGTATTTTGTATGGGTCTTTACAATTTGAGATCAGACTTAAGCAATGTATAAAAATTACTTCCATCCTGTAAAAATAATGCAAAATTATTCTTAATCACACCTGTTTCATCATCCTTTAGTCTATCTGTTGGATCTCTTTTACTTCCCATTGACTTCAAGAAAAGGTCCCATAACATTATGAAAACTTTGGTTTCATCACCCTTGCAAGCCCTGTCACTAGATGCATTCAGTAAGTCCATCAAGACAGCAAGGAAAAAGTTTGTCAGAAAAATAACAACAATACCCACAAAGCCACAGAAATAGACTGAGCTGATCCACTGATCTGATTCAGGGACATTAGTTTCCTGCAAAAAAAAAAACCAATAAATAATAATAATAAAGAAATACAATCATAAAATGTAAATGATTAATAATAATAAATCATGCACACTTTCAAGATAACAAAATTTAAATGGGAGCAGGAATTTCTTCCGGTAAAGCTAACATTTCTCAAACCAATTCACATAAGCTATTGATAGTGTGAAAAGGCCAAGGCTATTCTTTTATAAGACAGAATTTACCTCTGTGAAGCAGAATAATGCTCACTATAAGCAGTCATTCATATGCTTGTTCGTATTTAAAGATTTTAATAAAAATGAAATGAAATAGGAAATTTGATCATGACATTGTGTCAAATTATTAAAAATTATGTAAGACGTAAAAGCTAATTTAAAAAAATGAAAAAGAAAACACTTTAGTTGCAAATTCGCATTTTTAAAATACCCTTTCCCAAGTCACCAGACAATCATAAACATGTATATATATAATATATAAATGTATAAATAGATAATATATACATTTATAAATATGTATCCTTATCAAAAATATATATTAATTTATATATTTATATATTTGTATTTACAGATATGAAGAGCTTCTTAATAAAAATGAAATATGCACACAAGGAAATTTATAACAGATATATTTAATTTTATTTAGACATGTTAAGTCAATAACTTTGATTTTAATGACATTGGAATAAAAATAAATTTAAAACTTTTTAGGCAATAGCAGGTAACAATAGTGAATACTTACAACCAAATTAAAACTCACCTTGAAACTTGAATGTCCAAGCAAACCAGTGAACAGAGTTTCAAGGCATGCCCAGAAATTCTTGAAATATTTACTGGTGCGACCAAATAAAATCCAACCCATAAAGGCAAAGCTGACCAGAATTAGGAAAATGAACATGAAGAAACTTGGCAGGAGTTGTACACCTAAACAAAGGACATGGTACACCTGGTAAAAAAAAGAAATTAAATAAAAAAATATTTTTTTTAGAAGCTTTGAGTTACTGAAAACGTAAGCTTAAGTGTATTGTAAAATTATTATTAAAGCTTAAGATATATTGTAATATTGACAAAGATTGTTCGTGTCTAATTAATCAGCTTTAAAATACTTTAATTCATAATTTTTTTATGCACTATCGTTTTAATGATTAACAGCAGAATAGTTAAAAATATTTTTCATATTTTTAACGCATGACTTCCACACAAAATTTTCTTTGTGACAAATGTTATTAAAGATTAAAAGATAGCCACTATTAACTAAAAATAGTTACTGTTAAGGGAAATCGCACTATTTTTCCTTTCAATTTTTGAATTATACACTTTCTCTCAAATATAATTTGTAAAAATGGTCTATATTATATTAGTACCATTTCTGTAATGCTGCTTACTTTCATAGTTTTCTCAGAGTAGCCAGCCAACTTGAGCAGTCTCAGACAACCAATAGCAATGAGCAGACCAAGACATATCATGAGAGAAGAGTCCCATACAACCACCTGATAAAAGTTTATAAACTGGTTTCTATCTGCCTTTATCTTAGCCAAGGCAGCTTTGGTGTAGCTGAGGCGCAGGCTAATCAAGAGAAATGAGAGTGGTATTAGTCCCTATTGGTGTAGCTGGGACGCAAGGTAATCAAGAGAAATGAGAGTGGTATTAGTCACTATATGAAATGGGAGTGATGTTTAAATTATGATTGGATGTGTGGGACAAGTTCCAGCCATCTAATCATTGAGTTAACAAACATTGAAATGGCAACCTTGAAAAAAAATAACACATTTTAATAAAGCCATAATGGAATACAAAGTGAGAATATTAGCTATTAAAAATAACATATTTGATTTGTGTGGTTTAAAGTATTTATTCCCTTGAAGTGTTATGAATCAGTGCTCACTGGTAATTGGTATATAGGCTATAGGCAAGTATCTAATTTTCTTTTATGAAAAGATAGTGAATGAAGGACTGCGTTTAAGCTGGGTGAAGGAAATAGAAGAATAAGGTAAGGTGAGACTTGAAATAGAAAGATAGGAATTAAAGAAGAACAATCTGGTTAAGAGCCTTACTCGGCAGACAGGACGAATTTGTCGTGTCTGCCGAGGAAGTCTCCAAGCCGAGACATTTTTATAATACCTTGTTCTTCTAGTCTCTTTTATTGATATGGCACTTCTTTAAATTGTGTTGACTTACAAGTACATTGATGCTGCACAAATTGCTAAGATGATGGCGGCAAGGTCAAGCATGATCCAGAAGTCTTTCAGGACCCCCATCTTTTTTTTTCCAAAGGCAAAGACAAGATACAAGACTCCGACCACAGTAAAAACTATGCCCAACAGCTCACAGACTTGTAGGTACATGCCGAGTATGCCCGGAGGGTCGTGTACAGTGAAAGGATAAATGCTAAAATAATTTATTTTAAGAAGCTAAAAACTAAATAAAAGTACTATTGTGAAGCCAAGATTGATTTAATTTAATTTATGCCGCAAGAAATAAGGAAAAATAAACAAATTAATCGTGAATCAACAATTCAAATAAAAAAACGACTAAACACAAGGAGGCCTATAATATAAGGATTATTGTATTTAAATAAATGGTAAGACAACTGAAATGAAGCTTATAAAAGTTTTTTTTTTTTAAAAATGCCAGTCTGTGATGGAAATACATTAAAAAAAGAATTAATAAATATGTTTAAATTCAAGTCAAATAAGCAAATGATGTTCAGAAAGACTTACGAATAAAACGGCAATAATCCCCCAGTGTCTAGGAACTCTATGAGAAGAATGACATAAGCAAATCGGTTGAGGTTAGGACAATAAATTGTGAATTCTATAAAAACTGATCTGGTCTGTCTGTCTATCCAAAAGTTTTTTCTCAGTTCTTCAACAACTTTGTTTACCACCTAGAATGACAAAATTCAACATTGACCAATTTGATGTAAGATAAATAAAAAAACAGTTTTTTAAACAAATCAAATCCAGCCAACATTTATTGACTAAAAATCATGAAAGTCCATTTGCCAAGCATAAACAATTCATGTTGTCAAGGCAAAGGCAAGTTTCTCTGTTATTAAGGGCAAGCTAAGACCTAACCATTTTATAGAAAAGTTAACAAGTATTTACAATCTCTTCCAATTTAAGCTTAGGGGTCGTTCGAAAATTACGTCACGCTCAGGGGGGGGGGGGGAAGGTAGGGGGGTGTCCAGAATTTGGGACACTTTGTGACAGGGGGAGGGGGGCAAAAATTTGCGACGCCACCTTTTTTTTGTGTGTGTTTTTTTAAAAAATCTAACATTTTCTAATTTTGAAAAATCTTTATTTAATTAATTTAAAAACATTAATTTGAGCTCTAAATTGCCTCAGGTACTATGGGTACTATGAACTCAGTCGCTCACACATTTTTTGCGCGTATCGAAAAATGACGCAAAAACTATTGTGGCCATTTTACATTCGGCTTAGTGAGGACTTCGTTGTTTCGCGTCACAGTTTTCTAATAATACTACATCTTAATCCATTATGGGAAAATGTTAAAGAATAAAATAAAATCTTACTTTTTTAATGACAGTTTTATGAATGTATGTTGTGATTTTTTAGGTGCGTCGTGACACCGGGAGGGGGGGGGTGGGGAGGTGTGGTATTAAATAAGGTCATTATTTTTCGTGACGTAATTTACGAATGACGCCTTAACCCATCTCAAGTACGATTTAAACCGTATGTGGAAATCAGTGAGAATTTGAGGCTATATTATATTCTTTTTGCATTTACTATTTTACTCCAACTTCCAAATAACACTTAGAATTGGCATAACGCATAGCGACGTTACAAAAAATTACATCCTCAAAACATTTCCCTCTGGTCCTGTGAAAAACTAGGTAATTCAATAACGTTTTAAAGATGTACGACATTTTACTGAACTAATTTAAATACAGGAACCTGTATTTCTACGGCTAGCATAATTAGATTTTACCAGAAGTCCTCCGATGAAAAAAGAGCACTCTCAAAATTTTCATCATTCCGATTACCAACTCGTAACCGGATCCAAGGACTAAGCCAATGTTAGGAATTGTACAAATAAAAGTAAAGTTAAACAACAAAAAAATGTTGTTTTTAAATGCCTTCAGCTGCTGAAACCCATTCGTCGCTTTTGGAATCTGGTATTATGAAAAATTTGGTAACTTGGGTAGATGAAGACTTCAAATCCTTATTGTATTATTTAGAAAAGGATATATAACTATAAGTTTCGCTGCCACACGTCGAACATTCAGCTTCTCAGTCATATCGACTTGCACAAAAACCCGGGTTTTGTGTTTTTAGTATGTCTGTAAATAAACACCTTTTGGACCTTTTTGAATCAAATATTTTTATTTAACTTGAAAAAAAAAATTGTTTATCATTGATCATTTTCTCCATATCCCTAATTAAAAGTGACAATATATAAATGAACTGCATGGCTCAGCAACCAACAAACCTGTTGATTTATCTCTAAGTTAGTCCGATACCCTCCACCACCATATACGTTGTATTCACCAGCTATAGGCAGGCCACCAATCATCATAGCTGGACTGTACTTCCATGCAGGCATGGAGAAACTTATCTTTGTAGAGTTTTCTGAACATGGCGGAGGTAACCAGCCCAAACAATAATCTCTGTTCTCTTCCTTTGTGATGTCATATCCAAGGACACACTTCTTTAGCTCAATGCCTTTAAATACGCAGTCATCTGCGGAAAAAAAATATATGTTAAAATTAATCTTTTAAAAATTATTTTTGAATGTATTTTGAATAGAAGATCCACACAAAATAAAGTAATAACTGAGTTCAATTAAATGTATACACCCATTGAATAATGGGTATCTGCTTCATGTCATCTCAATCTTACAAAACATACCCCAGAACCTTGATTCACTATCTTTATCTTCTTGAAAAAAGCATTTTACAAAACTAACCGGCAATGACAGCGCTCAGATCATTCAAATAATCATTAAAACTAATTACCATGTTCTAAAGACATGCCCATCAAAAATTAACCCGCCCCCTCCCCCAAGATCAAACATTTCTAATCCTTTAAATACGTATATCAAAATATCCAGCAACTATAGCTCTGCCCAAAGCTGATTTTGATTTGCAGCCTAAAGTTATATAGCGTCCTCCTAAAGAATCTAGACAGCGATCGAAAGTGATTTTCAGCCTTAATGTAGTTTTAATTTTGAAAATATTGGACAAATAGGTTATCATGCTGCAGTTAGCAGTGTCGGGAGACAGTGGCGTAGTGAGGGGGCAAGGGGGGCATCATGCCCCGGGCGTTACTCACAAAGGGGCGCCAAATGGTATATATTACTATAATATTTTATGGTTTTCGAATAGGGGGGAGGGTGCTAAAAAGGTATATGGGGGCGCTAAAAAGGTATTGTGCCCCGGGCGCGAGTTAAGCTCGCTACGCCACTGTCAGGAGAGGACAATCTTATAATGACAGCAAGACATTGATCAAAAATGAATTCTAGGGTTTAATTGTGATGAAATACCCGGTGGGTCCAGGTGTTCCAACAAAGAGTTTACTTCTTATATTCTATAAAATATTCCGGTCTTTAAACAATAGTCCTACAGACAGCCCTACACCGCACGCGTTGGCCAAAATATTGTACTACAGACATTCCTAGAGAAAGCTTTACACCATAACTGTGGCTATTTATTGATTAATATAATAGTCACCTCACCCTAAAGAAAAACCTGAGTGATACTGTCACATATGACGCTCGATGCGTGACAGCCTTTCTTTCACTTATTACAATTGACATAAAACATGTGTAGTTGGGTTGTTTTGAAGAGGAAGCAGAATAAACCAGGAGTAAAATATATGTAAGAGATTGTATTTCTGGTGGTCTTTAATTAAGTTTATTCAAGATGTAACTGTTATTAATTTTTGTTTGTTTTATAATGCGATCTTCCTTGACATTGAGCACGACATATTTTTTTTTGTGTTCTTCTATTTATTTACCTAAAAATATTTAGGAAAACATTGTTGTAACTTGAGAACAGGTAACTGAAATTCATTAAATGCGTAAAATGAGTATCTTGAACTAGACACCGAATTACAATATTTTCTAACCAATATTCATGCGTAGTTGTCTAATTCTTGTGCTTCCAAGCCGATATATGTCATACGATGATGTGTACATTGCTTTATCCGGAAAAATGGTTCTATTGATGTCCATCGTTTCGGGAAAAAGCCAAGGTGTGAGATTGTCTTTGACCCAATCAAAGAAAAGACTCGATGAATTTACCTGCAGGCGATATTAGAAAGTGTATGACAATTTAAAAAAATTAATAATCTACCTTAAATGTTTCAAAATTAATTATTTACATGTTACAGTATAATTAAGAAAGCCATAAGAATTTTTTTACGTATAATTCCATTGTATGCAATTTTATTATTTTTTTAAATTATTAATATCTTATGTCGCACCAACTTTTACACTGCAGATTTATTGAAACAACTATGGCAAAAAAAAAAAAAAAAAAAAAAAAAAGAAAGAAAAGAAAGAAGAAAATATTACGCACTAAACGCAGTTGCGATATTTGTTTTTAAAGAATATCATTTAGTGCAGTTATTGAGAATTTTATTTTGTGAAATCATAGTTCCTTCTACTTCCCTTTAAGAAAAGGAAAAACGGTTTTTGGGACGTGAGGGCTGAAAATTTGTCAGAATGGCACGTGAAATGAATCTATGTGCCAAGCTTCCACTCAATAGGAGGAGGGGAAGTGGGTGAATTAGCGGTTCCAAGATTTTTGCCAGCCAGCCACAAACAAAAGCGAAGTAAATATACATGATTTTGAAAGAGGTCAGATGGTTTGGGCGGGTCTGTACATTTTTCTTTATTGAAAAACATTGCCAAATATTCTCGACCAATTTTAGTTGTCTTATCTTTAAATTGTGAACAACCAATGGTAAGGTAATACATTTGTTTCTGCAGATTTAAATATAACATTGATAAATGCAGCTTTGGTGGAATATTTAAACTATGTTTATTTAGTGAAACCTATCACACAAACTAATCACTTGACATAGTTATGGGATCCCGCCTTTTAAAATATATTTACCAAAAAGCAATACTCACACTTAAAAATCCAGATTTTGTATCCCCTATAAGTTGGTTTTTTACCAACTTATACATATGGTAATCATTGGTGCTGCGATTGGAGTAACAGACACTGCTGACAATAAGTAGGTAAACAAAATGAATGACAAATTCCTTCAGCGTGCCTCTTATCATTGTGTGAATTTTACGTTTGAGTGTGGCCGCCTTCAGTTCAGCTTCCGACAGTGGAGATGTAAAGGATGAATATATCCTAGGTGGATTTGGCTCTGCGTGTAAAGGAAGCAGAAATATGAATACACTTCATAATAATAATAATTAGAACTGCATACAATCCAATAAAAAAAAATCCAATTCGTCTACCTTATAAAGGTGCGACCAAACAATTTTTTGTTTGGAAACTAGATTAAATATTTTATGTTAGCATTTTAAATATTTTATGTCAACTGTCTTTGACTTAAGACCAGTTCTTCTACTTAAACTTACTTTCCTTGATACCATATACCTTGTTAACATCATAAATGAGCTTAAGGTTTAGCTGATCCACTCCTCCTACATTGGATTTTCTCATGAAGATGGAAAGGAACACAGAAAACATCAGTACCTGGTCAACAAATTTTGTGGTTGGGAAAAAGTTAACATACATTGAAAATAAACAAGTTTCTAATTTTCAATTTTTAACTATCTTTCTTTACCGTATAATTTATCCTAACTCCACCCTTCTAGATTATAAAAAATATGTTTTTATTAAGATACTAGAGAATTTTAATTTTCTATACTTGGAAAAATATCAGAAAGAACATTATTTAAATCCTTAAAATGACTATTTTCACTAGAGTGGTATATTGGCTGAAACCAGTTACCTTAAATGGATCAACAAGACACAGAGACTGTACAAAGGCCAAGAAGAAAGTAGACAGCCACTCCTCGGACACATCTCTGCCCCACTCCATGGTGTAGAGGATGACAAAAAAACTGCTGACAACAACTGAAGCTGCAACGATGATCCAGGCCAACCATCGCAGGGACCTTGGCCATGTACCTTTCATGTCATCGACACCTGTAGCACAAACAATGTATTGACTTTATCCTGCAGATATTTTGTGTTTTTCGTTGTATGCTATCGGTGCAGTGAAATAAAGTGATTTTTTTTCTTAATTAACCTATTCTATTGAATGACTATATAGTTTGTGTTAAAAGACTCCAATGCAATTATATAATTTTGAAGACAATATGTTTAACCTGGTTTCAGCATCATTATTTGATCTAATGCGTTCAGTTGTGCCTCTAGCTTGTGCATCCATGGTGGACTGCAACATGCTGTTTTTTTGTGTTGTATCACATGTGATGTTTCAGATGGAGTAACTTTTCTCTTAGAACCTGCCAGAAACAAATAATTAATTTTAATGACATGCAGATGAAACGTATGTCATTTCTTCTTATTTGCAAACTATACAGAAAAAAATTAGGTAAAGGAAACACTGCTAACCTTTAAAAATCATTATATCTTTTCACCCCCCCCCCCTCTAACCTTATGTTTTATTATCTAGTTCTTAAAAACCCTCATCTTTTCGCTTTCCGGAGGGCTATGAGCCTTAGGGACATAATTGTCAGAAGCCATTTCCCATATATTAACTCAAATTTTGGCAACAAATGCAGCAAACATTGTAACACATATTCCTACGTGATTAAAGATGATAAGATCCCGTTCCCTCTGGAGATATTCAGGATAAAAAATCTTTTTACTTGCCCAAGTCGCAGCGCGATTAATACCATCCTTTATAAAGAGTGCGGAAAATATTACATATGGGATACATATCGTGGCCTCGAAGACCGTTTTAGAGAGCTTAAAAGCTTTATCTCATAATTAACTAATCTTTAAAGCCAATGTTGTTCTCATGGCATGTAGACTTAAAATTAGAGAATAAATAAAAGTCTAGAATTCGAGCTATTCTTTAAAAAAAAAAATTCTTGGATCCTGGCTTACAGTTTTTTTTAACTTGCCCAAGCTTAACATCCTTCCACACTTCTGCTTCAGTCCTGGTCTTTGCTTTTCTGAAGATCATCATTATTAGTACCAGTGGTATGGCTGTGATGATCGCGGACACAAATGAGAAGTAGAGCTGCGGATTCATTAAACATTTTTTTTATTCCATAAGTCATTGAAACAAAAGAAATGAGATTACTATTAGAAATTCTTTATCTCATTATATTAAACCATTTAAGTTTTGATCTAAGATTTCAATGGGATGACATAGATAATGGCAAACTCTTTAAAATGAATTTTTTTTTTTTTTTTCCCATTCAAATTATAGGCAAGAGAATCCATGTTAAAAAAATTATACCTGTTGGTATTTAAGTCTGATAGGCCCCATTTCAAAATCAACTTTAGTTACTTTCCTGTTGACGTCAGGGGCTCCAACATAAAACATTGCGCTTGTGATCATGGCCAAAAGAAAAAATGCAAGGCAGCATCCAGCCCTTTCAACACGGCTGTATGCAGAAACACAATAATGGAAAAGAATAAAATAGAAAAACCGATATGCAGACATCTTCTTCTTCTATATATTAAGGGCCCACGATCAATGTATTGATCATTCTGGCTCATATGCATGTAGAGGGGATTTGCAAAGTTTCTGTGCCTGGTGTTGATGAGGATATTTCACTGGTTGCAAGGGCTACTTAGGGAGGCTATCATGCACTGGGGGTTGGGAGGCCTGAGGCAATAGACACAAATGAGTCAAGTGTTGTAACCTCAACTGTTCCCTTTGGAAGCTTGTTCCAGTCCCTGATTGTCTTTGGCAGGAATATGCAGTTGCTACACTGGCAGATTTTACTCTTAGTGTTTACTTTTGCTGTTGTCGTAAGGTAATATAAGGTGGTGAATAAGTGTAAGCCAGATAGATAATGTAAGGTGGTGAATAAGTTAAGCCACACATATACTATAAGGTGGTGAATAAGTGTAAGCCAGACATATAATATAAGGTGGTGACTAAATTTAAGCCATTCAGATAATATAAGGTGGTGAAACAGTATAAGCCAGACAGATAATAGAAGGTGGTGAATAAGTGTAAGCCAGACTGAAAATATAGGGTGGTGAATAAGTATAAGCCAGGAATATTGGGAAATCAATACTTATTTACAAAAACAGATCTCTACCACCACTATTCCTTTTAAAGAAAACTATTGTAATATTAGAGGTTTTTAAAAGCTTTAAAATCACTATTTATGTTTGGGGTAGATAATTCACTTTTTCCCCCTCTAACTAATAAATAAAAGAAACAAAGTTGCTGGTACATAATGGTAAATCTAAAAATCAGCCACCTGAAACGGCTTCTTTGTGGTCGAATGAAAAGTGAGACCCACAAATGATCATCTGTAATGTGCTTTTTCGTGTTTGAGAAAAACTGGCTCTTCAAAGTGTCCAGACCCTCAGATCCAGATGCTTCAATCATTTTATCCAGAGAGTTGTTTTCTGGTGTCAGCCATTCCTCACAGACAAAGTAGGAACTGAAGAATGTTTTGAAGCATTTATATTATATTACATGTATTTCCGGTTAAAAATGTTATTACTTTTAACTTTTATGAAAGAATAGAGTAAACAAATGTTAACTCGAGTCATGGCATAGTCTTGCTGCTATTAATAACTAATTTTCCCCAGATTTCATAAACTACGTATTAGGAAAGATTAATTAAATATTTTTTGCAGGTTTTGTTTCTTGTCATTTTTCCAAACTATCTGAGCCTAAGAACCTTACTGATAAATATACACAGAGCCACTGTATATCTGTTTGATATATTTGCCAAGGTAGTCTACCACTTGCACTAGTTGACCAGAGGCATTTAAAATCAGAAAAAAATGACATTGCTCTTTGAAAACAGTATTATTTATTAGATTTCACTGAGTTATTTACTATACTTATAACAAGAGAACGTCACTCTAAGGGTGGAAAACAACTTCAGCTTTATTACTTTTAAATATAATTTTGAAAAATAATATTTTTCTAAGAAAAAAAAAATATTTGATTTAAGGAGTATCATTGTTGTTATTTTGTATACTTCATTACAAAAATATGTTGTTGTTTTTTTACACATTTTTATCGATATAAGGATGACGGACTCACACTCTGCCAGTTTGTATATCAATGACATCCACCCGATCTAAGAACCATGATGCACTATTTCCTTTGCCTGAGTTGTCATGCCAGATTCTCAGACACTGGAGCTCCCCCATCCCCAAGGGGCATGCCATCACGAAATGATATTCACTGCCAGCTGGTAATCCCTGTTGTTTACGATGGAAATTGATTTTTTTTTCGTTGATCATGGTACCAATTTATACTCAAGAACGTCTCAAGATATAATCCTTATATTTCAGCAATTATCAATGAAATGCTAACACAATCCATGCTATAATTATTGTATAATTTTAATTATTGTTTATAAATGTTGCAATTTGCATGCCTGATGACGTTATAATTTTCTCTTTAACTATGTTCTCTAAGTGAGCCACTGAATGGTGATCGGCCTATCACTCATTCCACGAGTGTGTAAATGTGAAGAGACGGGACCGCGTTTTTTACCATGGCTAAATCTATCCCTCACTTTAACCTGAACCCTAAATCTATCCCTCACCCTAACCTGAACCCTAAATCTATCCCTCACCCCAACCTGAACCCTAAATCTATCCCTCACCCTAACCTGAACCCTAAATCTATCCCTCACCTAACCTGAACCCTAAATCTATCCCTCACCCCAACCTGAACCCTAAATATATCCCTCACCCTAACCTGAACCCTAAATATATCCCTCACGCTAACCTGTCAAGCAAATGACGCCATGGCCATATCTCTACACATTAGCACACGAGGGATTCAAAAGAACACCGTTAAGCTTATTTACCTCTCTTACGCCGTCTGACAAAATTCTGACCCCGGTCTCATCTTGCTCCCCAGACAAACAGAAACTAACTTTAGACTTTGTGCCTGCCGTGTGCCGTAGGCCAGTATGGACAGTTAGGAGGTAGAAATAATTGTCATCAGCGTAGTTGTCAGACAGGGGAAAGACACCCCACTGGAATATAATTTTAGTATTGAAACTCCATATTATTTCAATTTTTAAATGAAGAAATACAATTTTTTAAAACACGATAATCTATTTTATATTAAATTCAAACACACATTTTCAAGATACTTGATTTTTCAATGACACAAATGTCTTTGGTATTTAAAAATGTCCCGGCCCCATTCCCAGCATAAGTAGTCTCATAATTAAATTGTAAGGCACAAAGAGCTGATCTTTTATCTCAATTCCACCATTTTCATCAAAATAAGGTCAGATTTTTCAAGGATCGTTTTTGTCATAAAATATTGATGGATACACAATCGACTTAATATGATAATTAAACTACAAAAGGATGCCACCGAATTTCACCTGTTATAGGTTATCATCCCAATTTGTTAATTTTTAAATAGCATCATCGTTATAGGCTATGGTTGTATTATGAAATATAATGAGCTTATGAAAAAATTGCAATTTAAGATATCAGTATAGATGTTATTATTCGCCATGGCTTTGTTGCTAAAGAATATTTGATTTTTTATCCTTTTACAATGAATATTTATTACTTACTTTATTTTATTTGAGACATTTGTTTTAAAATTAACATTATATTACGGTACATGGTTAAGTGTTAGTGAAATAATACAAAGTTAAACGTTTCTTACCTGAAACACTGATTTTTTGTCCATATAATGAGCCCATAATGCAGTCAATAGGAAAATAAAGTAGAGGGCCAGCAACACTCCAATTATAAGGCCTTGCCCTTGGATGTCAAACTTGCTGAAAACTGTTCCAAAATGGATAGTGCTTGGTTGAAAGCTAAATGATAAGCCATTAACTATTTCTCTTCCATCCTCACAGGTGCAGATAATGCTACCATTTATGTTGTTCATCTGAAGCAAGCAAATAAATTGTATAAAAAAAAAGAAATAGCATGGAATTTTTAAGGTTGTCCATTTTTTCGAGGCTTAAAACTTTTATTTAAATTAATATTATTTTTTAAAGATCAAACACATAAATAATGCTCTCTGCTATAAATGACGTTTTAATTCAATCCTATTTCTATGCTCTTAAAATATAACGGAAATGATCAAATGTTTTTGTGTTTCCAGTTTTAATTAAATTGTTTTCCAATGTTTTGCCTCAATCTTTTTACACTGATCATTTTTTATTATATTAAAGTCCAAATAAATGAAATTTCATTTTAAATAACTCCTGATATAAACAACTTTGTGAGTCAAAATTCTTTTGCAATTCTGTCAAAAAAAAAAAAAACGTTCATGTCCTTGGCAGTTGCGTAGCTAGGGTTGGTGTCAACCGGTGCGGTAAACTCATGCTGTCACCCCACCCTCCTCCACTCCCTTGTTCCACGATGGATTTCTTGCTGTTAAAATAAGTCCACAGTATGACGATGATTAGAACACAAATTAATTAAAGGTCAGGAGGTGCATGTATTTAAAAAATGTAACAGCTTTATGTTGTAGTTTTTTGTTTTTTGTACATATTTACTTTATTAAAAAATGTTGTTCCCCGGTCTTCAAAGCCGCAAACCTGTCAATCACTTGATCAAAATCAATATCCTTCCCCTATCAATTTAAAATTGATAGTATAGCCAGATCAGAAAGCCTCGACTGTCCCATGGTGGATCGTAAGTAGTTTTTGATACGCCTTAGTTTTGATCAGATCCGCTCACGTGAAGCCACAGACACACAGATCGTAAGAAACATTTGAAAGATTCGCGAGAGTATCAGAAGAAAGTTTAGGTAGTCCCATTCAGCGATGAATTTCAAAACATCAAATGCTGACCAGTCCATGACTTTGTAAAATTCAATATGAGCTGCTTTTATGTGTCTTCTAAGTCTTGGCATTTCTTTTTAAAAGTTATTCTTCTGATAACTAATCATAGAAATAGCATATTTTTTGGAACGGACATAAAAAAACTCTTTTTCACTTTTTGATAGTAGCCTCTTGGGTTAAACAGCCACAAACATATCTGATACTTCCTTGATCGTAGATGATCTGATCTGGGGTTCAGAATGAAAGTTATCAATACACTTTAGCATCTCCCTACTGTTTTCTTCTGGCATAGACGGTACAGCATCTATTAATTGTGCAGAAGCAATCTTAAGGCCTCTAGGTTGGTCACCACTTCAACATGAGTAAAGCCTTTAGCCTGCATATACTACTGTGTAAGATTACTTCTTCAAGCAGATCAGCCCAAAGGTAAAATTAGGTGATAAATGTGAAATCACAGACAGCATGTAAAAAAACATTGCGCTGTATGACAATCGCGCTCAAATGACAAGGGGCTGTGCTAGTGACGAATCGTCGTAAATATATATGTTTTTTTAGTATTTGTGTGTTTTTATATTTTTTTATTCAAAAATAATTTTTATTTAAATTTGAATAAAATATATTTGATATTTAAAAAAAAAATGTTATTTTAATAATTGTATAAATGGGTAAAAAGTCATTTTTAAATTGTTTCACTTTCTACCGTTTAGTTTCATGTACTGAGAACTGTCCGACGACAGCGTCTTTAATGTCAATGGAAAGCTTTATTTCTCAGAATTTAGATAAAAATAGCTTCCTGTCACTTACGAAATTCACAGAACACTTCAATCGCGGTGTTTTTCTGACCTAATTTTTATAGGGTCACCCAATTTTTGAGGCATCAACGAACTTGAAATAGAGCACGCATTTGGATTGGTAACTTGTATGGAAAATGTATACGTGATTGGTTATCTTTTTATGAAATTAGTTTAAAACAAACAGTGTGTGCTCTGTATGTGTTCAGTTTTTCGATTTAATTTCACCCCTGAAATGGTGTCAACCGGTGCGGTCCGCATCCCCCGCACCGCCTAGCTACACCACTGGTCCTTGGTGAGTAGTAGCAAGTGGTCCAGACAACGAGAAACAAAGACACAATGTATGATAAGCTTGTTAGATCCACTCTTTATTTTCACCATACCTTACAGAGACCAGGATTCCAATCATTAATTGTAGGGTCCCAGGAAAAACATGCTAGAGTAGTCACACCAAATAAGTAAATCGATTCCAAATTGTCAAACAACGCTAAGAGATATGAAAAAACAACATTTTTTAGCTACCTTTAAAAAAAAAAGAATGTTTTTTAGCTACCTTTTAAAAAACAATGTTTTTAGCTACCTTTAAAAAAACAATGTTTTTTTAGATACCTTTAAAAAAATGTTTTTTAGCTACCTTTAAAAAAAGTTAACAATCTGATTATCTTTAAACTTAAACTTCTCTCATTGAACCTAAAGTTCACCAACTAATCAACAGTTAAGCCTGATTGAGAAAGTTTGTTAACTCCTAAAAATAAGACATCTTTTACAATTAACTCAAAACAAATTAATTTTTTTGTAAAGTCTGACCACAATAATAGATGTTTAAATGAATATTTTATTACCATCACGCTTTTGAATACCAGAGCTTGATTTTGTCTTTGCTGTTTCATCTGAAGCGATATTTATAAACAGACCATTTAGAAATTACAAAAAATTATACAGAAACTTTGACTTAACTCAAACCAAAGGTAAACATTGAAAATGTATTACCACGATATCTGTAGTTAAATACATCAGGAAATTATCTAAGTCAAGTTATGCATTTTAATTAAAAATCATTATGTTAAAATATTTTAAAGACAAATAATACTATTTTTTGTTTATCTGTAAGAATTTTCTATAGCAAGAAAACTCAGCTTTTGTTAAGATGAGACGTTTATCAAAATTGCATTCAATTGTGCCTGACTAAATTACCCAGCTCTGGTTTTAACCCAATATAAATTCTTCCAGATGTTGCAAATGTTCTAGGTGGAATACAAAATTCCCCGCAGGGACCAATCATATCTCTTGTCAATTTCTTTCTGTGGAAAAATAAAAAAAAAAAAATATTTTTAAGCCATTTAAAAAAAATTAAAATATTTATTACAATTCGTTTTTTAAAAAAAAATTCATCTCAGTTATCTGAAATCTTTTTAATTGCAACCTGCCTTGCAATTGAACGAGTTATAACCAGTTCCATTTTCGTGAATGGATATAGCCATAATTAAATGATGTATTTAGATTTATAGCTGGTTTAACAAACAAGTAGTGAACATGAAAGACTGTAGTATTTTAAAAAGATGTCGGTAAAATACATTTATATTACAAGTTTAATTATTTTTTAAAAATAATAGCAGCATTAAACTACCTTAAACGGATGCCAACATTTTATCTTTTAAAGAGTTCTACATTGAAAACATGAATCATTTACCTCAGATCAAATGATAGGTCAGTGGGTTCCGAACCCATCCGTAAATATAACGTGTATGAGATTTTGGAGCTCCTTGCTCTAACTTTAATGCATAGAGTTAGCATCGGGTTTCTGTTTGAGAAAAAGAAGAAAAAAAGAAAGAAAAAATTATTTTATATACAATAGCATGGTTAACGATTTCTATAAGTGGTGTTAACATTACATTTTTTTAATATAAAAAAAAAACCCAACAACAACAAAGTATGAAACTCTGTCTTCTGCACTTGAACTGGCAACGTCGTATTCCAGTTAAAGCTAGTCATACTAAAGGTAATGCCTTTCTAGTCTAACTCTGAAACTAATTCATTTTAAAACTGTTTGAATAGTTTCTTATTTTAAAGTTACAACAGACCAGAGTTCCAAAACCGGTGTTTCGCGAAACACTGATGTGTACGAAAATATGATGGGTGTTCCAAAGCAAAATGTCCCCAAGAGGATGAAAAAGAGGTGAAGATGACATACATTTGTTGAAAGTATTATGTGGCCGTTAGGATATGCTCCATAGATACAAAGACACACTGAAAGCGGCACTAACAGCCTTCAGCATCAAACCTTTTAAATAGGTGCAGAAATCCCGGGACAGAGCAAAGTAGAGATCAGCTGCCAAGAAGGGGGCTCAATTTCATGGAGTCAGAAGGATAGCCAAGCCTGAGACACGCAGGCTAGCCCGAAAAAGCAACTTTAGACCAATAACTACTGCAAGTATCTCCCGCCCACGATACCAGAGACTTTTCCGAGCACGTAATCGACTATCAAGCCCCCCAAACTCACCGTGACCCACCAATCCTCACCCAACCGGATTACTAGATAGTCCTTGCGCTTGACGGACGAACGATATGCTACATATAGTTATGCGATTTAGTATACATTTAAACGATATTCCAGATTTGGTGAAAAAAATTATTTTCAGTTTCTGAGTAAGTTGGTTTTATGGAAGCATATTTAATAATTCAGCTTGAAAATACTATATAGCTGAAGCCAAAGGTCAGTAGCTCGTAGCAAATGTTTTTTTGCTACAATAATTTCAAAATCGTTTTTCTGCCCTGTGAAAAGTTGTTAAGAAGCTTCTTGCTGCCTTTCCAAAATCGCATTTGGTACAACGTGGCTTTATTGTAATTGTTCAAATTTGCTCCAAGCAAAGAAAAAGGCTCGAGGATCACCGAACTAGCCGATTTAAGTGTACAGTTAAGTGAATTTGAAACTGATATCTAAAGTTGATATCAATTTTAAAAGCGCACCCAACGCAATGAAGACAATTTGAAGAGGGAAGAAAGTCAGTAACTAATATTAAATGTCATATATATAAAACTATTGATTTCTATTTATCTTTTTTAAAAGTTATGCATATTGTATGGGGGATCAAGATAGTCAAATTAGTTTTTTTAATGTTCAAATATTATGTTAATTCTTTTTATTTTTGTGATTTTTCAATTAAGAATTGGGTAAAACTACTATACTGAACAATCATTTGATGGATTAAGATAGGGGGTAGTAGGGATGTGTTTATAGCCTCAAGGGGGCGATGGACGAAAAAACCGGTAAAAGTTCGTCGTAGGCGGTTCCCGCAAGAGTTTTGCCTCTACGTGGCGTGACCGACTATTAAGGCAGAGCAGACTGCCTGTAGCTGTAAAAAATTCAAGTCATTACGTCCGTCTCCCAATGCGAAGGAGAGACTTTGCTTTGGTAAGATAAGAAAATAAAGCCTGGACCTTATTCCACAGCCGGGAAGTGGAAGTAACTCTACTTCGGGAAACGCTACTAAAAAAAAACACCGATTGCACATCTCGGAGTTTTTAGTAAATCGCTGCACTTGCACAAAGTGCCGATTGTTAGTAACACTTTTGCAACACCCCTTCACGGCGGAGCTGCTAGACATTAGAAACATTGGTGGGATGGATGCTCTCACCCTTAGAGTAGGATAAGAGGGAGATACACTTTTACCATTAATAAAATGTATAACACTCTAGAAACACGTAGTGCTTGCCTTTACTTTGCATGGCACAACTTACTTTACCAATATAATTATAGCTTGGGATTTTAAACGCCTATATGAGGAATAGGGGCTATCCCGAAACAAATCCTCAAGGCGTTATAAAAGGAGGTCGAGCTCACGAGAAACCTCATATGGTTTAAGAACGGGAACAGTGTACCAACACTGCACTGTACGGGTAACAGTGGCATGTCTAGTCTAGACATAGCACTTGTCTCGGTGGAGCTCGAGGCCAAAGTCCAATACGAAGTACTAATTGAGATTGTTAGTTAACATCGACCAACTCTCATCACACTAGAAATCTCGGTTTGCTAGGAGGCACTGACTGTTTAGCAAAGCCAAAAGGACTCTATTCCGCACAGGAATGGAGAGCATGATCGTGGAAACGGCGGGTATTCCCAATACCTCCAAGAATATCTATATTGCATATAACAACTTTGAAAGTGACATCCTCCAAATGGCAATCAAAATGTTATCCAAGAACACACGGGGAAAGCAAGTTCCAACCTTTCTGGAACAAAAGGTTGGCAGAGTTTGTACGTGAAAGGAAGAAGGCACGAACCATAGCTGGAAAATTGAAGAAGGTAGCAGCAAATGTAGCTTTCAAAAAAATTTACATATTAGGTCCGTAAGAAAGTCGATAAGGCAAAATATTTTTTAAAAATATGTTAGTACATGTGATAAGCTCAACCCGAATGACGGGAAGAAAGTCTGGCGATTTATAGAGTCATTATTCTGCATGGAAAAATTACATAGTCTTCACCCACTGGAAACGACAACAAGCATGGCGATCACAGATACCTAAAGGTCTGAGCCCTAAACAGGCATTTTGTAAAGATTTTTAAAAAGAAGAAAGAGTCCTAAGAAAGCCGGAACTTAAACCGTATCAGGAAACATGGAGAAGTGTCCCAACATGGGGATCGCATGCGGGATTTTTAAACCCACCTAACACCATGAATGAATTGCAAACTGCAGTTGAAAAAAGGAGAGCTGCCAAGGCGCCAGGGCAGGATAAGATCTGCAATGAGATGATTAAAAACCTTGACCCAATAGCTAGGACAAAGCTATTGAAAATCTTTAACAGAAATGGGTAAAGGGAATCCTACGCAGCTCGGCTAAGAGCTACAACGGTCCATATTCACAATGATGGGGAAATACCGATCAAACGAACAGCTACTGACCGATATCCCTAACATCGTGTCCAGAGAAGGAGGCTGTGAGGATGGTTCATGAGAGCCTTTACTGGTATCTGTAGAGTACCGAATGCCTCAGAGCACGTCAGTCGGGCTTCCACAGAGGGAAGCAGGTGATAGACCAAGTGTTTCGTGTTCTACAGTACATAACATATGGGCCCCAGAAAAAGTACCATACAGTGGCTGCATTTTGTTTTACCTCTGACATTTCTGTGACAGGGTCTGGCTGTCCAGTCTATTGTTAAAATTGCAAAATTGTACAGGTGGATTTCCGTTTTCCTGACAAACCGGACAATAAACAAAATATTAAATAGCAAAAACTCCAGGAAGAGAATTTAAAAGCGAGGGATACCACAGGGGTCAGCCTTCAGTTGCACACTCTTCCTAGTATATATCAATGACTTGCCCTAAATTCTAGCTTAGATGTATGCAAACGATTTGGTTATCTGGAGCAAAGGTAGCGATGTACATCGACTGAAAATCTACTATATCGAGACCTTTCGTCTATCAGCAGGTTCATACAGCAGTGTCATATGGAAATTAACACCTATTAGGCTGATTTGCTATTCACAAACGGCAGAATCCTTCTCAAACAGGTGATCGAGCTTAAATTGGCACAAAAGGTGCAAATGCATAATTTTGTACAGGACCTCCCAGGCAATCGCTAAGCCCAACCTGGTGAAAAAAATTGGCTTTAACGGATTAGTGTGCAGGCGCAAGTAAGCTCAGAGCGTTGTTTCTGAGCAGTTAAAATTAAGTAATGCACTTCAGCACGTCTGTCAAGTTCTTTGCAAGCAAGACCGCCTTGGATAGGTTGGCAGAATCCCGAATCATGCATTGAGATTCAACTGTGGTGCATTCAGAACCAAACCCGCAGTTGCTGTAGAAGTTTTGGCCAATGTAGAACCACTAGAAATAAGACGGACAAGGCAATTTTAAGTATTCTCGAGGGCTTAACGAAAAGTAACCGTCGTTCCAAATGAAAAATAACTGGTTAACTGTAGGCGCTGAAACAATCGTCTTTCATGCCTCAAGTAGCTGAACTTGAGAAGACCTACCCCGCAACAGAGAAAGTCTGACCCACATCCCAGCCAATCCGCCGTATGCAGCACACTCACGTCCAATATACATGTGACCTTGACAGATGCAGCAGTGACGAAACGCAGCTCTGAATATATACATAAAGCCCCTGCCTTAGAGACCATGAATAGGTATTCAAATACCCTGGTGAAACATTTCACGGATGGCCCTGCCAACATGAAAGAAAGAAATGCGGGGTATGGTGCGCTTATCCCGTACCCAACTGTGAGGCCATGAAACTAGAAACGTCCAGGGTCCTCTAGGACTACAGTATCAAAATTATATTCGGAAATGGATGCTATACACGGCCCTGGAATGTGTGTACCACACTCTTCAGAGGTAAGAGCTTTTTGGACTCGATAATTGTAGTCTACTCCAACACAAGATCAGCTATTGAGATTTTGACAAAGACACCAGGTACCACGCACTTAGTTGGCACCATCATGAATGACATATGTAAGATCGGCGAATATTGTGGAGCGATAACAGGGCAGTGGATTCGAGGGCACATTAATGTCAGTAGCAATGTAAAAGCAGATACTCTAGCGAAAACCGGGACTGCTCAGACTCCGCCAGATGTACCAATAACTTATTTGGGAATAAAAAACTGGTTGGTGGAACTTTTTCGAAAACATTAGTGCAGGCAGTGGGCACACATCCTGACAGCCAGAGGCGTTTTCGCTAACTTGCCAACTATTAGCACACAAGACCCATATTGAGGGTTTGGTAACAGGCAGCTGAGTCTAGTGATACAGATCCGCACTGAGCACTGTCCCATCGGCACATACTTCGACAGACTAGATCATAACAGGGACCCTACTTGCCGGCATTGCAGCCTGGTCCCGGAAACACTAGCGCGTCTGTTAATCAAATGTCCTTTACTAGATTTCTCGGTGGAGGCCAGGGCAGCGGGGGAGCCCTACGCGAGGAGAAGCTTATAAGGTTTTATGGTTATATGGTTCAGCTTAGCAGATGGAGCGTGTAACTAATGTATAATTTAAGTCAGGTTCATAAGAGAGTAATCTCAGAATCTCACCAGCATATGTGCGTTAATTAGGGAGTGAATATATTGTTAATTCTTTAAAACCTTGCGTTTTGCTTTCCTATTAAGACATTACTTTGTCGTCAATCATTTAGTAGATGTCGTAGAGCCATCTTGTATTAGATTTAAAAGGCCTAAGTCCCTTTTGTACCACATGTATTCATGCCAACACCCCAAGACAATGACACCGACCAAAATAGTTAGGTTTAAAAACGAAAAAGCGCATAATAACACGTGCAAACAGTCTTGATGTGGTAGCAACAAAAATCTATGCCAAGTTTCAAAATCCTGCAACTTACGGGTACTCAAAAGTGTGATAGAACATCTGTGCTGCATCATCTAATATAAACTTTGGCGAAATCTCTTGAAGTACTTGCGCTTCGTTCGTGCAGTTGTTCTCTTTTAACTCGTGAACAATCTGCGGTTTGACTATCACCAACTTTGTTCCATTGCCCACAGCCACAGAGCCAATAAACACATTAGAGGTAATGTACTTTGAGTTGCTCCCTTGTATGTAGATATTTTTTGTCTCAACAGTCTGAAAAAAAAATTTGAAGCAGTGAAGACGAGTATGTTCAGTAAAGAATGTTCGACATTTTTGGGTCTATTATTTAAAGAATTGATTTACATGACTAAATATACTATATTGGAAATAAATTTTGAAACAATATTCTTTAAGGCTTAAAAAAAAGACATCGAAATTGAAAGGAAGTTTCGACTAAACGCCCTCTTCTTCAGACAAGACAACACAAGAAATAAGAAATAATTAGACATTAAAAACGTTTATGCTCGAAGACCTCAATGTAGTTCTCTGTTTCTTTTTATAAAAATTAAAACACTCTAATTTTTTTCCAAATAAAATCAAATGTGCATAATTAAACTTAATGATTCATGAGCATTTTGGTGAACAGTTGAGACATAACCAAAAGAAAATTAAATTTTAAATTAATTTATTAATGAACAATGTTTGAAGAAAAAATTACCTCAATTAAAAAAAATATATATATTCCAAATAGTTCTTTAATTTTTGCACATTTAAAAAAATGTGAACGAGTATAAATGTTTGTTTTAGAAAAAAAAATATATTAAGTTAAAAAAATTGTTATACGTTCAGAGAAAAATTTAAAACCCACGAAGAACATTTCAGGTTTTGAAAGGGCAAATATTTTGAGAATCGTGTTATTAAGTAATAGTTTTTGATTACATAAAAAAAACCTCATGAAAACACTAGCAACTAAAAAATGAAATACTACAGCTTATAATTACCTGAGCTTGCAAAACCTCCGCGTCACTATCAACAAGCACATCAGCGACATACACTCCTGAAAGCGGAGCCTTAGACGATTCATCTCCTAACACTGGTAATCCTTTTGTTAGTTCTGATTTAGTTTTTTGCACTGTTTGTAGCGTAAATGTGTCCTTTTTAGTTTCAAAGATACCTTTGGGGTCTTGCAATTTTTTTACAACGTCAAATATGTCATCCCAGGCCTTTTTAAGATCACCGACTGTTTTATCAGCCTAATGAAGATACAAATCAGTTAAAAAACCCGGATGGCGGCGTAAGTGGGAAAATGAATTTATAGTTTAATAAGTCCCTAAAATAACGTTTAAACCTGGGCCAAATTTTAAATTTAACCTTTAAAAAATGTACGTATAGGCACTACATATATTTAAAACCATACCAAAAAAAGTGCTATATGGTTTAAGAAAATATTTATATCCATATTTTACAAGAGAATAGAGTATTTTATTGCCAGCAAAATATTAAATAAAATTACTTGGACAGAATATAACCTTAGTAACAAAAAGGTTAGATCTATATGATTTTTCAGCAAACCATACCTTTTTGATCATGTCCTTCTTTTCAAGTTTCTGATAATCTGCTGTCCATTGAGCTAAATATTTAACCTCTTGATCACTTAAGTCAGGTTTAGAATTCTTAATACTTTTAAGGTCAGGCTCAAAGTCTGATAAATCAATGGCAGTTATGTTGATTATGTTGTGGATTAAATCTTTGAAGCCTGGTAAGATGTAGGAAACAACAGTTACAAAATCGATCGTCTATACATAAACAGGAAGAACAAGAATTTATAAGATATAACACAAAGTATTCAAAATCAGATGTCTAGAAATAGGTTTGAATTTTTAAAATCATTATTAATCGTCAATTAAAGGTTGGGTCAATTATTTTTATTTTAACTCATCATATCATTTACTATGCGTTTTTTATTTGAACTTATATTTACCAGATAGACAGGGAAGCACTTCGGCTATTCTTAAGTTTTTCTGTCTAAAAATGTCCGTTAATACTATCAGTGCACTGGAGGCAGTACTCTGTGTGGGAAAAAACAAACATTACAATAATCCATTTAATATCAATTTATCGGATGGGTAAGAGATACGTTTGATCTAAAGACAGTTCGACCTTCCTCGATCACCGTGAACTTTATCAAAGTGTTAACATATAACAAAGATTAATTATAATTATGAATGTCTTAGGACAGGCCTGTACAACTCAAAATGTAAGGCGGGTCGTAATACTTTATGAAACACCTGTGCAGGCCGTAATACTTTATGGAAAACTTGTGTAAGTCGAAAAATGAAAGACATGGGTGAAAAGTATTACGAAAATAAAAAAATTATAAAACAATTATGTTACTTCGCGGGCCGCCAAGTGGGTGCTGTTGCCCGTATGTCGGATGTTGTGCAGGCCTTTCTTAGGGTGAAGGAGCTTAGGTCTGTGGTTGAGCATTCAAAGCTTATAAGCCCCTATTTCTTCCTCGTAAGTTAAATCTGTTAAATTTAGACACTTTTTCAGGTCAATTTTGTAAGTCTCAGTTATGAGAACTAACTTGATACCACCATTTGGATGTCTCAATTATGAGACATCACGTAAAACCCCGTTTGGGTGTCTCAGTTATGAGAACTCACTTAATACCACCCTTTGGATGTCTTGGTTATAAGAACTGACTTAGTACCACCTTTGGGATGTCTCAGTTATGAAAACTCACATGTTAACACCTTGAACCGTATTGTTTTCAAGTTCAAATGCCCTATTAATTCTATAATCAAATTTACTTAATAAAAGCTTTTAGGGAAAACGCTAGACATTAAAATCTCACCACTGACTCAGCCGACATGTATTTTGTGTTGGACGTCGCAATGGCCAGAGAGTTGGCGTAAGTTTGTAAGTGCACTGGATCCTTTATTCTAGCTCCACTGATCTTTGCGCCAATGGTACTCACAAAATTATTCGCAGCCTTTTAGAAGATATTTGTGGTATCGAAAATATGAAATGAAAGCATAAAATAAAATTTTTAACTCCTTTAAATCTTTACAGCAATTGTGGGACTACAAATTAGATTTCTTTAGAGTGTTTGAATGAAATGTGACCAACATACCTCTACTAAAGCTTGAGCGGCAGGGCTTTTTTCGGGGGGATTTAAATCCATCCCACCAGTAGATGATATTGAGTCTGTTGTATATACAACACCATCTGCCTAGACGCAATAAACATGTTTAATTTTAGTTCATTTTGTGTTATGCCCAGTGGTTAATATAAATAACAAGGAAGCTCAACCGGATGCTGTTAGTTTTTATTGTGTCCGAGTATTTTGAGGAAATATCCATTGGGTCACATTGTTACATAATAGAGTTTACTTCTCATATTCTGTAATATATGCCGGCCTTTAAACAGTAGGTGTACAGACAGTCCTAAATAGGTCCAACAGACAGTCCTTCACCCTACTCGTTACCCTTTAATGATCAATATAATAGTCTCCTTCCTTTAAAGAAAAAAATTGGACCCTTCTACCGTAGTGCAGACGATAAGCATGTAAGCTCACTGAGCGACAGCCCTTTTTTCACTCTGTACTATTAATTTAAGTCACGTGGAGAAGGTGGGGAGGTTGTGAAAAATAAGCAGGACACACCAGAAGTAAAATATATTTAAGAGTTACGCTTCCATTTTTTGTTATCGAAACAATAGATAAAAGAATAATATTTATAGGATATATAAAGAAAAGTTTGAATTAAATCCTTCAAAATTGACAAAAAGTACTGTTACAATTAAACCTTGTTTGATATGTCGTGTCCATCCAGTTTGAGTATAATTTAAGAATGAAATGATTAAGCCATCCCAATCTCTTAAAAGCATCAGAAGATTTTCAGCAACCATTCCATTTCGAACCAATTTTAACATTAAGGTTGCGACTCATTTTTTTATTGCTCATATTTTGCAACCTACATTTATCATTTGGCATCTCAATCTATTAACACTAAAATGATATGTTTATTAAATTTAAATATTGCGACAACTGATAGCCTAATAATCGTGTCATTTGTGGATCGCTACTTTATACTTCTGTAACTATCATTATTATTACTTTTTTAATGTTCACCACATACGTACAATTGAGGTCACTATCGTAGTAAACAGTGCGGCGCGTCTCACTGCCGTCAGCGGATCCGAACTATCTGCCACTTTTGAAGTCAGCTGTTCGATGAATTCCAATGAATTGGCTAAATTTTCATCTGTCTGGGAACTGTTGTTTGAAAGAGTAAGAGGAACCCCAGCTACCTGAAAAGTTGACAATTGTATGCAGAAAAAACTGATACGATCTCAAATCACTCTACACTTAAAGAATTTTACAACTTCAACGATTCTTACTGATAGATGACATGGCTGAAGCCGGGGGTTGTCAAATCATATGCTGAGGTGAAAAAAGACTATCTAGTGTCTTCCCCCGACCCACACTCTTTAAAAATCTTTTTTATACACATTTTCTGGAGAAGTAAGGAATTTGACGCAATAAACAAGATTTTAGTTGTTAGTAAACTAGAATATTGAGCTAGTAATCAAAGTTTCTTTGGTTAGTCAAACATGTCAACTTCATGTTAACCATGTCATCTCCATTTCCCAAAAAACACATGACATCAAGTGGCGTAGCTAGGTGGATGCGGGTGGTTCGTTCCGAACCGTGTGACACCATCTTAAGGGGTGATATCATAGTGAAAATTTTCAAATTTACAGACCACACACAGCCCGGTCTAACTGAATTTAATAAAAAGATAACCGATCACATGTAAATGTGCAACACGTGTAACCAATCCAAATGCGTACTTTATTAAAATTTCAAGGTCGATTCATCCGAAACGAGTTGACCCTATAATTAAGTCAGAAAAACACCGCTTTGATCATAATTCAACGCCGATTTTGGTGTTCTTTAACTTTCGTGAGGGACAGGACGCTATAATTATCTAAATTCTGATAAATAAAGTTTCCCCTTTATACCAACTATTATCTTTTAATAATTAATATCACTTTATTTAGATTCATTTAATTTTTTGTTTTGCAATCAAATTCATCAAAACCAAGAAACACTCAAAATTAATATTTTCAACGATTCATCACTAGCACCATCAGTTTACATTAGAGCACGATTGTCATTGAGCAGAATGTCTTTTGTATGAAGTATATGGTTTCACGTGTATCTGCGGAGGACGTTTTATTTTACATAGTATCTGCATCACTTGGTGGAACATGCTATTAAAAAGACTGTTTAAAAATCCGACCAAAATAACATTTTTGGTAAGTTTAAGAAGAGAATGGCAAATACATAGTTGCTGGACTCTCAGTGTGAGAAGAAAACAGTAGGGAGATGCTGGAGTGTATTGATCGCTTTCATTGTGAGCCCCAGATCAGGTCATCTGCGAGCAAGGAATTAGGAGATATGTTTCGGGGTGTTCAACCCAATAGACTACTATTAGCAAGTGAAGAAGAGTTGTTGGTGTCCGTTCAAAAATTAAACTCTTTCTATGATGATTATCGGAGATGAACTTTAAAAAGAAATACCAAGGCTTTTTTTTGTCCTGGCATCCATCAGTCACAATGTGACGATGGTGTAGACTTCGCAGGACGATATCCACAATGCCTCTGATTATTATTTTTTTATGATTATGACCTTGTTCCCTATACAGCAAATTGCTCCTCACCACGCCGCTTTATAGCAACAGGGAAAGATCATGTGGTTGATACAGCTTGGCACCAGTGGCGTCGCAGGAGTTGTCGGGATGTTTAATTGCGTCAATGTTATCCGTCTACGGAACTCCATCTCCGGATTTGAATTCAGAGTTTTCTTCTCTTAGGCGACATCTAAAGGCAGCTTCAATTGAATTTCACAATGTTTTAAACTGTCGATGTTTGATGTTTTAAAATTCATAGTTGAATGGGGCTTCCTAGAATCACTTCCAATACTCTTTTTAAGCCTTCAGATGTTTCTTACAATCTGTGTGTCTGTGGCATCATGTCAGTGGAGATTTTCAAAACTAAGACTTATCAAGAACTTTTTATGATCAACCATGGGACTGTTAAGGTTTTCTGATCTGGCTCTATTATCAATTGAAATTGTTACTTTGAAGGATATTGATTTAGATAAGTTATTGAATGGTATTTCTCTAGCAAAGAAATCAGACATCAATGAACTCTTTAAGTGACAATTATGATTTAATTAGTGATCATTTAGGTTTGGTAATTTAAGATAATGTTTAGAGAAAAATAATTGTAGTTTATGGGCACGAAAATGGGTAATGTAGGTGTATAATATATACCAGAAAAATACTTATAAAAACGTATAATGATGTTAGAAACGTCAACATCATTACATTGAATCTTCTTTTTAAAATACGGAATTGTGATGAGTTTTCACAATAGCAGGTGGAAATATTGTGAAAAGTGCCTTCCAATATTACACATACACATGTATATATATAAAAATTTAAAAAATGACTCTTCTTCTTACTTTTACTGTGAAGAAGCAAGTAGTCTTTGCCTTATATATATCTTTGACAAACACTGTCATATTGCAGATGCCGCCTCTGCCAACACAATCTGACAAAAATATTCCTTCAGATGTACTATTCCCTGAAATTAAATATAGCAGGAATATTAAATAGATTTTAAATTGAAATAAATGCTGAATTTAACCCTTAGGCAAAAACACAAACAAAAAAAACAACAAAAAAACAACAACAAAAAAAAAAAAAAACCCAGACATGCTTGTCTTTTAGGATTTTAAAAGAGATTTCAAATTAAACAGAAAAAACGTTATTGAACACAATTAACCTAAAAAACGTTTTAAGTAGTAAGAGATGAGTTGAAATGATATTTTATATTGAATTTAAATTTATTTTGTTTAGACGCCAACATTTGTTTTAACAAATAACAATATTTACGCTGCATGGAACTATTTACAATTTATAAGTATATGGAACTAATTACAATTTATAAGTATGCCTTTCTTCCATTAAAACATTTATATACATATGCAAAATGCCAAAGGCTTTACATAAGGCTAACAATGAAAAATATCCACATTAGTCTGATCCCAGGAGAATATAAAATTAACGAAAATGCTCTTGAATATTTATACAATATATTTTGAAAACACTTTAAGAGACTGGCTAGACGTATTTTAATTTTGTTCACCATTAGTCACAATGAAGCCTGCCATTTTATTGGGACTCGCTAACCCTGGACGGCAACCCATCTAAGAGAAGGCAACTCTGAATCCAAACCCGGAGATGTGGAGATGGAGTTCACTGGCAGCAGTGAGACCCCTCGAACATCGAACATCGGAGCGCCGTGAGCATGCTATTAAATGAGCGCTATATAAGTACTCCAATCAATCAAGGAGATGACTTTGTAACGCGCTTCGAGCCTTTGGGGATGAAGCGTGATTTTTCAAATAAACTTTATTATTATTATTATTATTACACACTTTGTAATTGTTATCGATGTTTTTCAACTTTGATATGGCGTTACCTTGTATTACCTAATACTGTGTAATCGTGTATTACTTTGATATGGCTACAATGTTTTAGACTGACATGGTGTTATAATGTTTTAGACTGACATGGTGTTATAATGTTTTAGAATGGTATGGTATTATGATGTGTGCCGTATGTGTTCGTGAGAGAATTATTTTTTTTATGCTGCTCTCCGGCTTCGCTGGCTCAGATTTTGTCATCCGGATTTTATAGTACTTTATAAACAGCTGCTTAGCTGGGCTGATGAAACCGTTATAACTGAGATAAAACCATTCGACCTGAGATAAAACCATTCTACTTGAGATAAAACCATTCGAACAGAGATAAAACCATTCGACCTGAGATAAAACCATTCTACTTGAGATAAAACCATTCGACCTGAGATAAAACCATTCTACTTGAGATAAAACCCTTCTACCTCAGATTAAACCATTCTACCTCAGGTTAAACCATTCTAACTGGGTTTACCATACACCTTAACCCACACAAACCCTAGTTTCTTACCTGCATCAAAGCAGTAATTTTTTTTGCCTTATCTGTTAGGCCTCTACTTCTCAAACTTCCTAGATACCTTAAATCTTACCCTTAGAATATACAAGTTGCGTGCTAACAGCAGTTTCTTGATAAACTTCATATTGCAAACCAGAGCTAGAATCTATTACGGGATTTCGATAAGGGTTAGTGCCTTCATCTTTCCAGCCAAGAAATTTAAATGTAAATTGTGTGACCGATGGAATGCCTGTAGATAATAAAGGATATGTTTGTCATACTCATAAAAATAGTCTGCTTAATCAGACAAACTTCAGTGGGATAATGATAGTTTTGGGCATTAAAAAAAGAATAAAGTGAAAATATAATAATGTTACAGGATTTGGCTGATAAAGGCCTGAGGGCAAAAAGAAAAGGCTGAGAACAATCAAACTGTGTAGTGTAGCATTTATTATTCTAATGCTTTGGGGACGATGACATCACAACGGCACCAGGCACATTTGAATAGCATGCCTTTATGCTACCCTATTAGTAAAATATAGTTGTGTGTAAGCCAATAATATGCTTAAAAGTTATCTTGAAGTATTAGTTTAACTAGATATATCTCCTTTTCCATCTTTTATGTAAAAGTTTTTGTTGATATTTGTAGATATTTTAATAATTTATTTTGTACACACTTTGTAATTGTTTTTATCACAAGAATTGATACAACTCTAGATGCCATACCTTTCACATAGACATGTTACGTAGGGATTTCAATTATTAATCACACGACGATTCACTCTGCGCATTACCTTCTATTGGTTCAACGCTGCAGTTTCCATTGTAGGGCTTCAGATTGGTGAAGACGGATTTCACAGCTTTTGCCTCCGGAAAATAGCTTACATTGATGCTCAGCGTAATTGTGTACGTCGTCCCTTCAAGAAACCAACCACCGTCTATATCAAGGGTATTGCTGTCTTGGGCTGAAAGTAAGACGGCAGGCACATGTATGTACAGTAATAGCCGACCCAATCGGAAGTGTGTATAGAGTCATTGGTATGAGGCAGCAACTACACACCTAATGCCTCCTATCCGCCAGCGACAACATAACAGTCATGATCTATACGCTGCTTCTACCTTTATTTTAAACTGCAGATACGCCCACAGCTGGCAGTAGCACTGTACTTGGTAACATTATGGCGGATACAATGCATGCTCTTTGTCTGCACACACAGGATCACGCAATGGTGGTTATGTTCCCGGGGTAGCGGCAGGACTTTAGTCAGCATACCGCTACAGACATAGCAATCAGAGCCCCCGGGGAGGGGGGGAGGCAATCAATATAATGCCTGGATTACAAACTTGGACTGTAATAGTTTCTCTAACGCGGTTTTAAAATAGCGCGAATGTGCCGTTATATTGTCGTCTAAAGCTTGTGGCACGGTAAAGTAAAAGATATTACAGGATGGACAGTTTTCAATAATTTGTAAAGAAAATAATGCTGGGCAGGATTTACTAACCTGTATTAGTAATCGTACACCTTTATTGATGGTCAATTATCTTTCAAAGTCTCCTTCAAAAATACATTTTATTTTTACTGCATCCCCAAATACGTCAAGAATGTAAAGCACTTAACAGCAACACAATTAATCTCCACACCAAAACACGCAACATTTGACCAAATCATTAACACCCCCTTGACAATCAATAAAATGAGATTTTTTTAGGGTAGGGGGTGGGTGGCGAGACTGAAAATGTGAAGGAATGTGTTGTCGTCGGCAACGAGTCAATTTCCAAGTTTCTGCTCGATAGAATGATGGGAAGTGGGCCAAACAGCCTTCTAAAGATTTTGCCACACAGAGACATGCGAACAAAAGCGAAGTTGATACAAGGGCCTTTAAGTAAGGACACTTTTTTTGCTTGTAATGATCAGCTAACACTTGAAATGTATGAAGAACTGACAACAGGGGAAGCCTACTGATGTTTGCATTCTTGAAGCTGGAGACACATGGAAACTCAGAATCTCAAATTAAAGAAACAAATATCTGTAACGTTTCGAAATATAAGGAAGTTAAAATAAACAAAAATAGAATACACATTTCTGGCTCGAACTTACCAGATGTTATAAGTGGTCCCCAAGAGTTGTAAGGAATAGGAACCTCAACATTTCTGGCATTGTCGTATTTTGAGATCGACCACCTGTATCTTGCCTCCAGGGAATCTTTCGGATCGATGCATTCGGTGCACTCCTGGATGACTCCAGTGAATTTCGTCCTGTCATCTGGTATCACCTTACCGTCACAGTTCCAAACGCAACTGATAAAAAGACAGAATAGCTGTCAAGATGCGTACTACTTGAAATATTAGTGACAGGGTCTCCGGATGGTATCAGCAGCAATAGCTTAAGGATCTAGACAAGATTCCCCCGCCACATTCCAATAAAAAAGCTCCCCTACGTAAGGGAACCCCAAAAAGCGGCACCCCATGACCCATATCGCGCCCTCAGAGCCAGACAAGACCCCTAATTAAGACCGCCCATGACCTCGAAGATTAGAAATTTTGCATGGGGATTGTATCAACAGCTCATTGACTCAGACGAAAGTCCCTGCCCCACAAAATTTTAACCTAAACGTTCAATGAAATCCAGACAACACCCCGAACATGCGCCCTAATACACTGACAAGTCCCCGAATATGCGATCTAAGACCCAGACGAGACCCGTAATATTTAGTCTAATATGCGCCATAAATCCACCCTAGACCTGGAGGATCAGAAATTTTGTTGTAATTTGTCTACCGGCATTCAGTTACTCATAAGTCTGCTTAATATTTCAGGGTCTGATTATCAATTCGTCTGTCTAATCTCCACTTGCCTACATTTTGCAAGCAGTTTCAGATTTAGATACGGTGAATAGTCGTACTGATTTTACCAGTACAATTCTGGGTTTTGGACATATATCCTGGTTTGTCGTGGGTTGTAACCAGTACAGCTTAAATTACAAAATCGGAAATTATTCATCTATCAAACGATCGAATTAATACAAAAATAAAACAAAAGGAAAATTAAAATAACACAATTATTTTTAATTAAAAGTAACGAACCACAGACGGAAGAATTCGCAAGATGACCACATTCTCCTGGTTTAAATTAGAGAAAAATGCTAACCTTATATTTAGAATAAGTGAGAGATTGAACTGTTTAAAACTTGTTTTTAAATGCACCAGAACATATAACATACCATGAAAATGAAAACAGTTACTAATAATGTCATTTAACGGTTTAATAATAAACATTTAATACGATTATTACTATTTCCTCTAAATCTAAATAATTATATGACTCGCTTGGTTGCCTTAATTAAATTACCAATGACTTTGTTAAAGACTACTTTGAATTTTTATATTATTTTTAGCTTTAGTTTTTTTTCCCCCCTCACCTCCAAGTATTATATTTTATATGACATACTTGTAATTTCAATTAAACAATCTTTCTGGTACCGTACATTTAGTAATATCAAGGTGATACGTTCTACCGCAACATATTTTATCCTAAATACATTTCTTCTCGTTAATAAGAGCTAAATTTTTTAATGTGCTCTGCAATAAAATATGTTTGTTTTGCTAAAAAGTGAGCAAATAATCTTTTAGAGTCAGAACATTACACCTCTTTCCGAAATAACTTAATATAATTAATCAAATAATTTAATAAGGAAGTGCATACATTTAGGCCTATAGCTTACTTTATTGCTATCAAAGGGGGCTGGGTCGACAGGATGGAGACAACTTGCGCAGCAATGCCCTCTTGAGCCTTGTTCCGAACAGTAACCTCGAACAGCGCGAATGCGTTGACAGCAAATCCAGAAGTGCTGATATTAACGAGGCCAGCTGCCGGGATAGTTAGGTTACACGTCTGCAGGGCTCTGTAGCTGGTGTCGTTGTTGTGGGGCTGAGTGTACCTAACCCCGTCGGAGCTCGGCAACAGTAGGTAACACGCCCAAGAAAAGCTGAAGTTCGTGTTCGCTGCAGTTACCGTATCACCGTTGTACAAACCAGACTGTGCGTCCAAACTGACGACGCTGCCGATTTTCGCCTGCCGCAAAGACCCGCCCACAATGCTGACGTCTATCGGTGAATCCGGTACGTATGTCGATTGGAAGAACGTTTTGTTCAGGATCTGGCCGCAACTGGCAGAAGCTTCTACGACTATGGTGTAGTTGCCCAGGTAAGGGGGTATGAAACACAGGACCGCATAGTTTGACGTCACGTTGGTAGGTTCAAAGACCTTCATTAGCAATGTGTTATTGAGGGCATGCGAGATCTGGGTGTGTAACAAGAACAAAAAGGAAAAACGTAAAAATAGAAAATATACTTTCAGGGTTACTAAAATAATTGTTTGTTGAATAGTTTCGCCCCCCAAACATATGTTCATGTTGTATCACCTACAACATGGGTTCTTGACCTTGTTGTTTAAAATAAATTCTTGCCAGTCACCTAAAAGCCACAAATTGGTAGGCCACTACTGCATAGTTCTTGAATTTTTATAGTTAAGAGCCCCACAGTCAGCAACGTACTGATTACGATTTACTTACATTAAAGGTGAAGGTCACACCTGCTCCCGTGCTGACAGATGCATTCAGGTTACACGGCTTGCCTATTGTAAGAGTTGTATCAAACGTCAGGCTCAGGCCAGACAAGAAAGCAGGTACCAAGTTGGCAGTGAAAGAATCGTTAGCAGAGCTTATGTTCACTTTTACTAGACTTGCTCCTGTTTGCACACAAAAGATTATTTCTTAAAAGCTAACATTATATTCTTGAATCACGAACTTCGTCTTTAAAAAATAAATTGGACATGAAACTTTAAATAAATTAGACCTTACATTTTTGTTAAAAAAAAAAATAATGTGCCATTTGATGTTAGGCCATACACTAATGACATCACGTTATCCCCCCCCCCCCAGTTTTTGGCAACCCCATCACAAATTTCTCTCAAAAGCTAGACTCATTGGGAAAAGCTTCGTCATAAATGTGTGATCCCCTCTTCCCCGAGACGTGTGACGTCCTCTATAAGATTAACCTTTTCGCTCTAAATTCTAGGCTAAATATTTTTGTTAGCTGAGCTTTCTTTTTTTAAAAAAAAGTGTCCTATTATCTTTAACACATCTGCAATGTTAAAACAAAGCAAGAATGTACTATACTCCGAAATGGCTTGCTTCTGTCTACCATAGTGGTTGTCAACCTTCCCAATGCCGCGACCCCTTATTTCAGTTCCTCACGACCCCCAACCACACAATTTTTTCGCTGTTTCATAAATGTAGAGTACATTTAATTTCCGATGGAAAGGGTCGTTCGACCCCCCAAAGGGGTTGCGACTCACAGGTTGAGAACCGCTGGTCTACAAGATCTACTCACCGCTGAAAAAGCATTCGTAGACCGTCATGCAGAACGAGGACGGGGAGTACATGGCTGTGGTCGTGTTTAGGGTCAGGTCGACACTGTAGGTCTGGCTGTTGAGAAAACCGGCTGACTTGCACTCCACGCACACAGAGCTCTCAATGTACATAGTGTTTTCAAAGTCAATGTCCACGGCAATGCCGCTTAACAAGGAATTCGATGTGGTGGCCAGCATGTGCAAGAGGACAAATGTTATGAAGCATCCTGAAAAAAAATTAAGTGAAATTTGTTAATAGGTAACCTTCCTTTAAATAGCGATTTCCCTGGCAAATGGGGTAACTCACCATCAGCACGAATCGATTTCTTTAAAAAAAAACTTTAAATAGCACACACCCTGTCAAAGGGGCAGCGCTTTCCGTGGGACAAAAATCTTCCTATTTCCATCGTGAGTAGCACATGCCATTCGTCGAGAATATGGCTTCAGGCAGACCATTTCCTTCGCTCATCAGTCTGTTACCGCGCAGTGTGTTTATCAAATCATGAGTAAAACAGCGTGCTGTCAGAAGATTTGCAACGAATCTGAGGGATGTGAAAGAACCGTGGAAATTGTTTGAATATTTCGCTCATGCGTAAAGAAATCAAGACGATCGAAACTGTGACAATTCAATCATCCATTCCTTTTCTTTGGATGGTTGTAACTATCTTGTCAATTACTGAACATTTACATGTTTTTGTCAGTGAAATGCGGGAAGAATTTTGAAACACAATAAAATATTCATTGCTTTCATATTATTTTGCAGTTTTCTCTTATTTGGAACGTGCCTAATCTCCCACTTCTTTCAAATTATTGCTTCAGAAACACCATTCTGTCTCAACCAGTGAATAGCACCATCCCTGCAAACAGCACCACGTTTGGTTGGTCTCAGGGGTTTGTGCCACTCACGTGTTTCACTGTATAGGCCAGCATCAATTCGTCAAAGATTCGCGCTTCTGAAATTTTGTTACTGCAGTGGAGATAAATAAACTGGAGTATGATTTCAACTAGCCCCTTCCAAAAAAAGAAAGCTTCAAACAAACCCGGTCTAATGTTCAGATGTTGTCAGAAATCTGAATTAGTCCACAATAAGAAGGAGAAGCTTATGGTCATCCCGTGGATAATATAAGGTCTTATATAGGGTCTTATATAGGGTCTTATATAGGGTCTTATATAGGGTCTTATATAGGGTCTTAAATAGGGTCTTATATAGGGTCTTATATAGGGTCTTATATAGGGTCTTCTTTTCACTGGATGGAGATGTCATATTATATGACGATTTGTTTTTTTAAAAAGCATTCCGCAATTGCTAGAGGGTTAAAAGCAGGGGCCTATGGGATAGGTATCAACCGCGGATGTGTCAATGGCCTGAGGCGGAAATTGTATGTATATATATTAACAATATTATTATAATATATGTGTGGTTTGATTTTGAGAGTTATCCCTCTTGTGAAATTTATTAAAGTGACGGCCCAGGTGAGTCTGAGGGGCACATTGTCGTATTGGGTATTTGGGGAGAGAAATACCGTTTATACTTTCATATTCTCCCTTGAATCTACTGTCTAAGTTATGACTTTTACTCTTACTGCACAAAGCCTCTGTGTAATAGGGCAACTAAATATGGTTAAGGAAACTGGAACATAACATAAAAGCGACCAGGGGACCGGCAGAACGTTGTTGGACTGGAATGACCCCGGTCAAACCGGAACTTATGCTATTCCTAACTCTCTCTCTCTATATATATATACATATCCAAAATTGCAACTCTGTGCTATCGCTATTGCATAAACTGGCGCCGTCCAATCTCAAAGCTCTCCTGACGCCTTACGTACCGAATAAATCACTCTTTTCATCCAATAGTGGCAGACTCTGGATACCGCGAGTCCGCGTTGAGACCTACGGTAGCGCACAATTGCTTTTGCTGGCCCAAGAATCTCGAACGGCCTTTAAGTCGCTCGCAGAAACACCCAGACACTGCAGTCTTTTAAAACTTAGTTTAGCCGGCCCCGTATATATATATATATATATATATATATAATTATACATAAATTAAATTTTGAGTTTTATCTGTCCCCAATGTTCTCTCGCTTCTTCTCCGCCATATTGAATGAACAAGTAATTCAGACCAGAAGTTATCAACTTTAAAAAGAAAGTCCTGGCCGCTTAAGATGATTGATGTTGTCGACTGCTATTGCAGACATAAAATTATTTATTGTATTTAGAGCAGCAATCACATCACAAAGATTAATTCTTTAGTTATGCATGGACGGCTGTAACGTGTTCAATTGCGCGCAAAATAAAATTCCTAGAACTTAGCACGAATTTGGATTCCTGTAAAAAGCGTTAATTGAATGCATGATTTGTCAAGTAACTTTAGTAAATGTAAAATTCGCGCATTGCCGCCGCCATTGTTTGGCACGTTATTTCTAGTTTAATTTAATTTAAAAAACGCCCTTTGGAAAATAGAAAACAACAAAGCAATAGAATGTTTCGACGTTTTGAGTGAACGAAATTTAAGACGGAAAGACAATACATGTATATTTTGCTTTGACAATAGTTCAATCTTCCAACATTCAAGATGACTCCCATATTGTCCATTATTTGTTTATATTTGTCGCTTTCTTAACCAATAAACGCTTAAAATAGTAAACTTCTTAGTTTTATGTTTACACAAATTATCTTCATAAAATGTAATTAAAGAATGAAAGATTTCTTTTTCAGTGAACGCTATTTTGATTTTTTTTAAAACGATTGCTTTCTTTGCTTGTGGATTTATCGTAATGAAATGTAAGTAATGGCCTAGCTACATTTCAAAATTTAATCGCACCAATCAATGAGTTTAATGATAACAATGCTATAGAGGCAGTCGTCTGGCGTAATACGAAGTGCACGCGACTCTTTGAAAGGATATCAATGGCACAATCGATTGAACAATGTCTGCTGAAACATGTTATGGACCTCATGCTAAGTCTAATAAGGGCTATTTTAAAATCGAATTTGTAGTCGAGCGACACTTGACACTTTGAATCGTTTCACGTTTTGGATTCTCGCGTAGTCTGACAAGACGCGCTTGTATACCACGAACATACCTAATCCATTATGTATAATATGGGGTCTGGAAACAATTGTGGTAGGAGAGATACGTGTAAATAAGTGGGGAAGCAATTACATTTCGGAGACAGGATCGAGCACTGTTACCAGTATCTCCGATGTAAGGTTGGCCGAGATGAAACAGTGGATGCAGTGTACCGAAACGTCGTGGATATCAAACGTTGAGCCACCGGTCACGGTAAGAAGAACAAGAACATATTTTAGTGTGATAAAATGCGTGAAAAGAAGGGCTCGCCAAAGAAATCGTGCAAGGCACAACTAGAGGAGGAAGAACAACAACATATTTTAGTGTGATAAAATGCGTGAAAAGATGGGGCCCGCCGAAGAAATCGTGCAAGGCACAACTAGAGGAGGAAGAAGAAGCGGAAGACAGAGAAAAAGATGGGAAGATAACATCAAAGAGTGGACGCGACTAAAACTAGTCGATGCAATGCGTAGTGCAGAAGACAGAGAGGAATGGAGAAGGATAGTTTTCCTGTCATCTGTGGCGCCCCAACGGTCCACTGACTAAGGGACATGATGATGAAAATGCATTTGATGTTGCTTTTCATTATTAACACTTCACACAACCAAGGATATTCACGTGCGCAATTATTATCCAACTTTTAATATAAATTGATATTAAACAAATATGAACAAAAAATGTAATGCAACAAATTAATTCTCATTCCGTCAATTGGGATAGGTCATTACAAGGTTTAATAAAACAACCTGTTCTCTTCTTAGCCCCCCCCCCCGTCCATCCCTTTCCCACCATAAAAATGGCACGCGATGTCAATTAGCAAGTTAAAATAAATCAATAAATCCATTGAAATATCAAACAGAAATAATTCATTCACAGGTCAGTGTGTACCATACATTTCCTTTGTGTGACTTTCCTTTTATTGAAGACAATTGCTACCATTTTACTAATTAAAGGAGCAAGACAAAGTGTTCGATTATCGTTCCTTGCCATCTGTACGACACGAAACAAAAGACTATCAGCTGGAATGGTTCACGTAGTTGAAACAATGGCGACGCGCACGTCATCAACGTTACAACGACGGTCTTAAACAAATGAACGTTTTTGAATATTTGGGCATGCATATTTGTTTTTAACTTAATGACACAAAGCGTATTTATTTTATTCAAATGTATCCGATATGATAGACACGTGCCGGGGGCATGAAGAATGTTTTGTTTAAAGAGGGTGATGATATTGTGTTTACTTTATAGCATCCATATTTATAAATATACACCACCACAGGGCAATTACATCCATCGCCCTGATAGCATTCAACGTCACAATAGCATCGATCGCCTTAATGGCACCCATCGCCCCAATAGCAACCATCACCCCAATAGAACCCATCGCCCCAATAGCAATCATCACCCCAATAGAACCCATCGCCCCAATAGCAACCATCACCCCAATAGAACCCATCGCACCAATAGCAACCATCACCCCAATAGCACCCATCACCCCAATAGCAACCATCGCCCCAATAGCAACCATCGAACCAATAGCACCCATCGCTCCTATAGCACCCATTGCCACAATAGCATTCATCGCAAGATTAGTACACATCACCACAATTATATTCATCGCCCCAATAGCATATATCGCCCCAATAGCACCCATCGCCCCAATAACTCCCATGATCCCAATAACACCCATCGCACCAATAGCACCCATCGCCCCAATAACTCCCATGATCCCAATAACACCCATCGCACCAATAGCACCCATCGCCCCAATAACTCCCATGATCCCAATAACACCCATCGCACCAATAGCACCCATCGCCCCAATAACTCCCATGATCCCAATAACACCCATCGCACCAATAGCACCCATCGCCCCAATAACTCCCATGATCCCAATAACACCCATCGCACCAATAGCACCGATCGCCCCAATAACACCCATGATCCCAATAACACCCATCGCACCAATAGCACCCATCGCCCCAATAACTCCCATGATCCCAATAACACCCATCGCACCAATAGCACCCATCGCCCCAATAACTCCCATGATCCCAATAACACCCATCGCACCAATAGCACCCATCGCACCAATAACACCCATGACCCCAATAACACCCATGGCCCCAATAACACCCATGACCCCAATAACACCCATCGCACCAATAGCACCCATCGCCCCAATAACACCCATGACCCCAATAACACCCATGGCCCCAATAACACCCATTGCCCCAATAACACCCATCGCCCCAATAATACCCATCGCCCCAATAACACCCATGGCCCAAATTACACCCATCGCCCCAATAACACGCATCGCACCAATAACACACATGGCCCCAATAACACCCATCGCCCCAATAATACCCATCGCCCCAATAACACCCATGGCCCAAATTACACCCATCGCCCAATTACACCCATCGCCCCAATAACACCCATCGCACCAATAACACCCATCGCCCCAATAACACCCATGGCCCCAATAACACCCATCGCCCCAATAACACCCATGGCCCAAATTACACCCATCGCCATAATAATACCCAGCGCATCAATAAGACCCATGGCCCCAATAACACCCATCGCACCAATATCAACCATCGCTCCAATATCACCCATCGCTCCAATTTCACACATCGCTCCAATATCACCCATCGCTCCAATATCACCCATCGCTCCAATATCACCCATCTCTCCAATATCACCCATCGCTCCAATTTCACCCATCGCTCCAATTTCACCCATCGCTCCAATTTCACCCATCGCACCAATTTCACCCATCGCTCCAATTTCACCCATCGCTCCAATTTCACCCATCGCTCCAATTTCACCCATCGCTCCAATTTCACCCATCGCTCCAATTTCACCCATCGCTCCAATTTCACCCATCGCTCCAATTTCACCCATCGCTCCAATTTCACCCATCGCTCCAATTTCATTCATCGTCCCCCTTTACACCCATCGCCCAAATGGAATCCATCGGCTCAGTAGCACCCATCACTGACCTATAATACAATACCCCAATAGCACAAATCAACCCAATAGCACATATCAACCCAATAGCACACATCAACCCAATAGCACACATCAACCCAATAGCACACATCAACCCAATTGCACACATCAACCCAATAGCACACATCAACCTAATAGCACACATCAACCCAATAGCACACATCAACCCAATTGCACACATCAACCCAATAGCACACATCAACCCAATAGCACACATCAACCCAATAGCACACATCAACCCAATAGCACACATCAACCCAATAGCACACATCAACCCAATAGCACACATCAACCCAATAGCACACATCAACCCAATAGCACACATCAACCCAATAGCACACATCTACCCAATAGCACACATCAACCCAATAGCACACATCAACCCAATAGCACACATCAACCCAATAGCACACATCAACCCAATAGCACACAACAACCCAATAGCACACATCAACCCAATAGCACACATCAACCCAATAGCACCAACATACCCCAAACAGCATCCATTCCCTCCCTTTTTTCCCAATTAGAATTCGTCAATGGCTGGAGAAGTCAACGAAGATAATGTAAATAAATGTATTTAAATTAATAAGTTTATCAATAAATATAAGTATTGACTTTGTATAATTACTATTCTGCCTCTTGAAACAAGGCCATACTTATCATAATTCCCTGGCTTGTGGAGCGTTGTAAGGTTGGGGAGTTTCCTTGGAAGTGTCCCGCTAAGTTTTAAGGGTCGAATATTTTGGTTTGCTTTTCGGCGAGAGGAAGACTAATCTCTACTCTAAGATAAAAGAAACTAGTATGATTTTTTAAGTTGGGTGATATTTAATTTTTTACTAAAACAAAGTTTACGCTTCAGGTACTAAATAACCTCGAGAACCCTCAACCCCTAATCTGATTTTGTATTGCGCAGTAAATGCTGCTATAAATATTCCAAATGTCATTTTTTTATGGTAGAGGAAAGGTTCTCCATTCATATTCTAGCATATAGCTTTAAATACATTTTATATGCTGTAGATGTTAAGCAAAACATTTCTTTCTGATATGATAGTGTTTGAGATAATCTAAACTTTTCACAACGGACAGGTTAATTGATTTCAAGTAAACTTAGATTAAAACTGGAACATTGCTAGTCAAACCGGTGAGTATCTTCCACTGACAACGATCAAAAAACCTTATTTCATTGAAGAAGATATAACAATCCCTAAGATTTCCCTTTTTGCTTCGCTCTAAATGTGTGTGTAAAACCTCTGAAATGAGCGAAAGAAAGTATGCGCAAAGCTGAAAAAGAGAACGCAACAAAAAAAAAACAAAAACAAAAAAACAAAGTGGTAGCAAGAAGCCTTCATTACAGTATCAAATGAAATTAACAAGTCTGTTTTTACTGTTGTTTGTTCGCCGAAAGAAGGCTTCTTGCCGACACGTTCGTTGTTTTGTTGCGTTATTTTTTTCAGATTTTCCGATAATTTCTTTCGCTCATTTTCCAGTTTTTTCACCTGTGCAGTACTCTCCTATATTACCGTGAGTAAAATATCTCACTTTTCTTTTTGCCATCATCCTAAAGTTCTTACAGTCTACTACGGATAAATCAATTTAGTTCAATTTGTTTTAGGACTTTCCGTAAATGTAGGAACTTTTGGCAAAACATGGACAAAACTACAAATTAGAAGTCTCGTCTCAACAAAAAGACTTAATTTATAAACTAAAAACTAGAATTTTGTAAACGAAAAACACACTTTTTTTGTATCATGTTGGTGTAGCTAGAAAATTTGTAGAAAACTATTTGGGTTCTTGTTGTCAGATGTTTGCATTTAGAATAATTTACACAAAAAAAATGTATTCATTGTTCCCAACTATGAGCGACTTGTTTATGTCAAGTTTCTCGAGCGTGTGTTGAAACAAGTGTATTGTCGATGAATTGTAATTGATCTCTAACAATGTCGGATCCATTTATAATTTTTTTAACTGCTAGGTGAAATGGGTAACACAACACGGCAAGCAAAATTGATCAACTATTTGAGAATAAAATAAAGTTGTGTTATATTTGTAATTGCCTTTGAACATAAATTAATGTTTCTATATAATTAATAAATATTTTTTTTTAAACTGTAAGATCAATTTACACGGTACATATTGTTTGAAAGGTAGGCAATTATGTGTTCTAAAACTATTAATGTACATCTAAACTCTTTGAAGTGGACCAGGGGAGGTAAAAGGAAGTGTTTATGTGTAAGAGGTAGTAGTGGAAGCTAGGATGATGCTTGGAGGATTGGGATCGTTGGAAGTTTGGAGGAGCGTTAAAAGTATGGGGGTGTTTCATGGCATTTTTGGGAGGCGTGAAAATTTGACAGATGCGTAGAAGTGTAAGAGACATTTGGACCCTTAGGGGAGGCGTGAAAGTTTAACAGAGGCGTGGAAGTGTACGAGACATTTGGACCCTTAGGGAAGGCGTGAAAGTTTAACAGAGGCGTGGAAGTGTAAGAGACATTTGGACCCTTAGGGGTGGCGTGAAAGTTTGACAGAGGCGTATAAGTTTGACAGAGGCGTGGAAGTGTAAGAGACATTTGGACCCTTAAGGGAGGCGTGAAAGTTTGAGGAGACTTTGAAGGTTGATGAGCGTTCGAAGTTTCGGGTTAGTGTTTGAAATTTGTGGGAGGCGTGGAATTTTGGGGGAGAGTTGTAAGTTTAGGGAAGTGTAGACGTTGGGGGGGGTGCTTGAAGTTTGGGGGGAGCGTTGGGATTTGGGAGGAGCGGTGGAAGTTTGTGGGAGGCGTGAAATTTTTGGGAAACGTTGGAAGTTTGGGAGCATTAGAAGTATGAGGGAGCTGTGGAAGTATAGGGGGAGTGGGAAAGTTTAGGGGGCGTATGAGGTTAGAAGAGCTGTTATAGTTTGGGGATGCGTTGTAATTTTGGGGGAACATTGGAAGCTTAGGGAAGCTTTGGAAGTATGGGGGGAGCTTTAGAAGTAAGGGGAAGCGCTAAAAGTTTGTTGTGCTTTGGAAGTTCGGAGAGCTTTAAGGATTGGGTAGGCGTATAAGTTGAGGGTGGCCCAGAAGGTTTGATGAGGTGTAGAAGGCTGGGATGGCGAGGAAGTTTAAGGGACACGCTAAAGTTTTGGAGCCGGTTGCTTGTATAAGACAGTTGGGAGGTGGTCAGTGTAATAACCCCCGCCCCCCATAAAAAGAGGGGGGGGGGTGATGTCATATATGATATCTTTTGAAAATCATATTCCATGATTATTTATTTAAAAAACACATTGACGATAAGTAACTGGGACAGACTCCTTCTATAACAATGGTCCATTCATTTCAGTTCTGTTCTTCACTTTCCACTTGCTTCTAGGTGTCTTACATATTTTGTTTGTCTGCCTCTAGCTCGCGTTTCTATATATTCTTTAACCTTCATCTCTTCCCTTTCCCATGTTGATTCTATGTTAGTGATTATCTGTTGATTATGTTATCTAGTGTTTTACTAAGAGTGTGCACTATCCATATGCATCTTTTCCCTTTGATTATTTCAGCAATTGGCTCTTGTGCTTCCTTTCCAATTAGTTTTTGTTTGTGATGATGTTAGGCCATTTTTGTTCAGAAGTTTCTCATTAAAGTGTTTGGGAAGGTCTGTACTTTCTGCCTTGAAGCTCGCTGTTTTTCTTCAAGTTTCGCTTTTGTAAAACTGGACCGTTTTGACATTTGTCTTGAAAATTCTGACTTAACTTTGCAGAGTCAGCAGCTTTGACTCTCAAACTTTCTTTAATGGAACAATTGCTGAGTTTGACTTGAGCATAGGTTGGTTTAGGCCACCATTGGTTGGTATATGCTACCCATTGGTTGGTATAGGCTACCCATTGGTTGGTATAGGCTACCCATTGGTTGGTATAGGCTACCCATTGGTTGGTATAGGCTACCCATTGGTTGGTATAGGCTACTCATTGGTTGGGTATAGGCTACCCATTGGTTGGTATAGGCTACCCATTGGTTGGTATAGGCTACCCATTGGTTGGTATAGGCTACCCATTATTGCAGTCTCTCACTAATTTTCAATATTTCCAAATTTCCAAAATTGTTCAGTATTTTATGACAGGGTGGTCCAACTTAATAATTTTGTGTGGGCTTATAGAGTTTGGAAAAAGAGTGGGTTACCTTGAAAAATGCTTACAGCTACATGTATGGAAACTCAAAATATTTGTTAAAACTGCATCTTTAAAAACATTATTTATTTAGAAGCGGCTCACCACATAAAGACACGATGTTCTCTGCATCTGGACAAGAGTTAACCAAATGTTTGGCATCTGATGATTTTCGTTGACATTTCTATTAGTAGCGATAATTCTTAATTCCTTTTAACAGATCATTCTCATGTGATTGGACGACCAGCAGAAACCGATGGCTGTCTCTTCAGAAGCTAACTTCATTGGTTTTACATAACAAAAACAACATGTGGAGAATGAGAAGGATGCCTGCTGTTAAATCAAAATGGCTTCTCCATCGGTGTGCCGCCAATCAAGCAGCAACCAGCTCTGTACTTGTCAGATTTCTTTGGAATATTCGGCTTTTAATATATTGACATTAAATATTTTGACATTTAATATTTTGACATTTAATATTTTGACATTTAATATTTTGACATTTAATATTTTGACATTTAATATTTTGACATTTACTATTTTGACATTTAATATTTTGACATTTAATATTTTGACATTTAATATTTTGACATTTAATATTTTGACATTTAATATTTTGACATTTAATATTTTGACATTTAATATTTTGACATTTAATATTTTGACATTAAATATTTTGACATTTAATATTTTGACATTAAATATTTTGACATTTAATATTTTGACATTTAATATTTTGACATTAAATATTTTGACATTTAATATATTGACATTAAATATTTTGACATTTAATATTTTGACATTTTTTAAAAAACGGTTCGTTAAAATAATCAAAACTTAACAGACGGTTTGTCGGAACCCGCTTCAGCACGCAGCTGGATTTCTTCAAATTCGTATAGAGCAGGACTTAGCACAACATGCGGTCTGCCAGCATCAACTTTGCGTCCAACGAAGTAATGAAATATTCCTCATTATTAATATTTTCTTTATAGCTCCCCCCCCCCCCATTCCTATTATCTTTCGGCACGCACAAATTATTTCATAAAGTATTACGGCCCGCCTTACATTCTTTAAGTTGTGTAGGCCTGATTTAGAGTGAACAGATCAGCTATATATACAAACTATATAGACAACCTATAAAGACCAACTATGCAGACCAACTATGTAAACCAACGGTAATAGACCTGTGGTCAGCAAATCGCGCATCGTGAGTGTGGCTCGGCCAGTCGACCACTAATCGGATTCGACTCCTAAAAAACATTGCTCTCAATTTTTTTCTAATCGTCATGCTGTTCATTTTTGGCTCTTTTGATTAATGAGTTTGCTGACTACTGTTATAGACCACACTTATAGTCAAATTATATAGACAATCTCGTTAGAATATCTTTATAGTCCAACTATATAGACCGAACATATAGACCAACTATATAAACACGTATCATCCAATTATATAGAAAAACAGCATAGATCAACCACATAGACCAACTATATAAGTAACAAACTAATTAGACCAACAACTATATAGACCAACTGTATAGCATTTTGGAGCACAAACTTTGGACTTTATTTCAGAGTGGCCTGGTGAGGTTCTATAGTCTTGTACCATCGTTGGTTGTTGAATTATAAGTCCATTTGGGACACGCGTTCTTGCGTCAGATTACATCATGACACAGAGGTCAAAGTTTGTTTCCTTATCTTTCTGAGCTTAATGATTATTTCTGTGTCTTTAAAATCTATGAACATAATCTTCAAATCTGGCAATACTTGTGTTACATAAAGATAAATTTACCTTTTAGTCTACTGAAAATTAGGCTTCATTTACAGCTGGAACATAATTTCTGTCTTTTGAAATCTCCAAAAAAGAATCTGAAGTATTTGTAAATATCGAGGAGGCAATAAGCATATTAATTATTAACGCTGCTTAACGTTTTCAATAATAATAATAATGTAAAACAAGAATTTTAAACTGTTGAATTATATATATTTTCGAGCATTTCATTAAAATTAAAAATTTTACGTTTTTAGCCAAAATTGCTCTAAGTAAAATGTTCCGTTGCTAAATAACAGGATTACTTATAGGAATGCAACTATTCTTTTTTTTCCCTTCAAAACTGAATGTGTTATTCCATATATCCGATTATATGTATAACAGCTTCAGTAAAAAAAGAGAACTATTAATACACTATTTCTGGTATGAGTAAGGGACAGTGGATTGGGGGGGGGGGGGGGTGGATTTGCTACGGAATAAACAAGGTGAGAACTGGTTACGTATTTTCCCGTCTGAAATGTCCCCGTGTTATGGGGGCTCCAAGAACCAACTCGACATACTCTCGCAGTCCCTCTCTGTAAACTATGCCCAGCACTTCCGCAGTTAGGAATTAAGCGAACAATTTGGCGAAAATTTGATCAGTGATTGAAGACTTATCTAATGTCAATTTATTTTAAAAAGGTCCAATAATCATTTGGTCAAAATAACTACTTAAGTTTTCTACTCGCTTAAAAAACTGATTATGTTTGCAATCGTCTTTCTAAATTATTTATTAAATTTATTGTTAATATGAATAGTTCTCCCGAGAGAAAGTTGTAATTGATAGCAATTAAAGCTGTGTCTGATAATCTCACCTGTTGAAAAAATCCCCATTATGAATATATGCTTGCTACGTCTGACATCTACTTCACAAAGAGTTTATTTGTTGGTGCCTGGCTCATCAAAAACAATGTTTTCTGTTTCGGATCCCTGTTCTCTCCAGTTACATTTTGTTCAAAGCTTGCCTGGCCGGTCTATTTGATTGGCTCCTTCAAATCCTGTATGGTGTGCTGAAAAATTAAGATCAGATAAGATTTGTGTATTGATATAAATTAAAAATGTGGGTGCTAGACAGTGTAACGAAAAAAAGTTTAATCTTTTCAAGGTACCTCTCGCTAATTTTGTTCCTTTTGTGATTGTGTGATCCATATAGTAGCTGTGCCAAGTTTTATGGAGATAAATTAATATTTACTCGGAGCTCAAAGGGCTGATATTTTTCCTTGAGTACATTTAACACGATAAAATGCTGTTTAATTGAAAGTGTGTGTTGCTTTCATTTATTACATATATATATATATATATATATATATATATATATAATATCATACTATTATTTGTTCATTGTATTACAGATTATCAGCGAGATACTATGCATCAATTATGTTTAGCCCAAGAAGGATTGTTGCAGATAGATGCTTGGTGTAACTCTTGCAACAATCACTGGACGCAATCTTCGTTCAATTGAACAAGTCTTGCACTGTTACTTTCATCTTTACATGTGTGATTCAAAGAATATTTTGGCCTGGGCCACAGCAACCACGAATAAAATTGTTCTGTTTTTCTTCTACCCACGAATTTATATATGTAAAGACTGTCACATTATCATCAACAAGAAATGGACCTACATACGTCAAGGCTTGGATATAAGAAGAATGCATCTTGCAGAACGGACACACAAAATATTATTTTTTAAAGTCAATTTGTTTGTGAAATTAGCCCACAAGGCAAAAGGAGACTGTGCGCTTACAACACGCGGAGACTAATTTGGAGTTCAGCGGCGCAATATTTTTAAGCCATTACACCAAAATACTGTTATAGCCAGGGTGTAGAAAGATAGGCGGATTGGTGGGGAGGGGCCCACAAGGTGTTACTTTTTTCAAGGGGCGGTATTTTTTGACAACTGAGTAATTTGTATCGTAAAACGGAGAGCGACAAAAATCTAGGCCCGCCAAGGGCTGTATAAACATTAGCTCCGCCACTAGAGTATGTATCTATCGACACAAATATCGGCGATCAGGACCAGCTAGGCTGTCACTTCTATCTTGCACAAGGGCAGAATTCGAGGGAGCCGATGGCTCTTGAGTGGAAAAGGGGGTGGGGAAGATGGTCTGGTGTGAACCTTCTCAGAAACGTTTTTATTATTTTAAAATATTTTGGAGTATACTTAAATTTAGTGTTTCTATTAGAATATTTTTTTTATTAAGGTAGGAAATTATAAAAGCGTACGGTAGAGTAGTTGTGGCTCCTAGTAGGCATCCCATATTTTAATTTTATTTACTTCGGTGGATGTGTGCCTCAGGTTAATCATAGGCATATTTTTAGATTCAACGCCTGTATTTTCACTTTGATCGGAGTAAGAGAAAAGAAACTTAAATTGAGGGTGAAGAAGTCTCCGGAGCAAAATCATAAGCAAGTAGCCCATTAGAAAACTTTTGAATATTCAAAATGTGGTTGATGCATTGCGGTGCATACTTAAATTTTCAGACACTTGGCGAGGGGACATTTCAGACTTTCAGGAGCGAAACGCCAAAATTAGCCTTATAACAATCAGGGATGGCCTTAGAAAAGTTTTGAAAATTCTCAATACAAAAATTCATTTTAGCACAGTAAATACTTGTTAAAGACATTTAAAATTTAGGACAATAAAATGACATTTTATATAATATATTGGCGGCTAACTAAGTGAAGTTTTCAAACTCGTGTAACAAATCTGATATAGGAAATTGAAGCCACGATGAAGCTTACAATATATATTTATATATATATATATATTTATGTGTATATATTTGAGGTAGAGTAGCAAACTCACACATAACATTATGGTTTAATCTAGTTTCATTGGATTTATTTTCTTTTTAAAAAAAGATTAATGTGAGAGTTTGTACATTTTAAATTTAACGTCTTCAGAAAACTAGCCTGAAAAATACAACAAATTTTATTTCTTTTTTTTAAAGTTCCACTTACCATTTTTTTTTTAAATTTTGAAGCTTCCCTCGATTCTTGGCTCGTAAATCTTTACCACAAATTCGTCTGCTGCTTTCTCTGTCTTGATAATACTTATTTTAAACTACTCCTGTTTCAATCTTTTTTCACCCCACATGTAAACGCTCTGCTTGAATATGCTAAGTTGTTACTTACACTGCGGCTTTTGAAACGAAAAGTGACCTGTACTCTATTGATCAGTTACTTGTCTAACCTCACCTCAGAGTGTCTCATATCGAGAGCCTGACACGAACAATGGAGGCCATAGCGGTCGGATATCACAATAAAAAACTTCTTGCGCAAATATATCCAATTTACGTTCTTGACAAGTGGTTCTCAAACTTTTTCCACCCACTGACCGATACAAAGATTTTTTTATAGTAGGATATTATTAATTATATTAATTAATATTAATTATATTAATTAATGAGTTAGTAAAAGGTAAGTACATTTTTCACTCTTTCAATATGCTTAATACTTTGTAATAGCCTGATTGATAACAGTTTTGAAATATTAACTTAAACCTACATAAAACTAGAATCGGGATTCGTAAATCAATTTTAAAAAAAAATTGTTTTACTATGTTTTCAAAAGATATAAGAAGAATGATAAAAAAAACACACAAAGACTTGAATATCTAGAATTTAAAAAAAATTATATCATACTATAATGTAAGATACAATATTTTATGTAATAAATAACTTCTTTATATTTAAGTACCATAGTGCAGGTATCTTTTAATTTTAAAATCTTCTTACATATATTACGATTCTGGTGTGATTCATGCACTGCTTTCTAATGTACTGCTTCCTAATCGGCGTATTTGGTATTGAGAGTATATCACAAATAGTTCTAAGTGTTTGAAAGAAAATATGGTTCATTAATGAGTTCAATAGCTCGCAAAATATAATTCCCGATAACTATGCTAAATCATATTTAATTTTGTGTAACGCAACTGCGTTTGGCGCGTAATATTTTACCTTCGGAAAATGAAATCGTCTCAATTTAAGTATAGTGTAAAAGAATTTCGGTTTAAAAGTGTTTGGGACTTTAAAATATTTAATAAAGTTCACAGGTGTGAAATAAAAAGTTTGCAGTGACGTTTACTGGTTTGGGGGGGGGGGGGGGTGTAGCGAAAATTGGGATGCTTAAATGTGCGCTACTTGAGTTCATGCTTTGTCAGGTAACTTTAGTAGCTGGTAAGTTCACGCATTGCTGTCGCCAATGTTTGGCGGCTATATTTAGGAAATTATTTTTATTGATTTTATTTCCAATGAAATGAAGAACTATCATCACATCTGTCACGTGCGGTTATTAAATCACTAAAATCGCTATTCATTTGCGAGTTTAAATTAAGTTTTTTTTTATAATATTTTCCTTATTTTTGTTTGAGCTCAATCGAAAGTTTTAATTTGATACTATTTGAAGAGATTCGGACAACGTAGATTGAAATTTAATCTGTCAATAAACAACGCAATAAAAAATGTAAAAAACAATACACACAAAAAATCCCCCCCCCCAAAGATATATTGGGGTTCTCCCGATAAATCATAATAAATGTGAATGTGCATTAATAACAGTGATACATATTTGAAAATAAAATAACGAAAATAGTGTTTTAATTGTTATATTAAGACTTTAATGTGGTGAATAGATTTTCTTATATCTGCAGAACATTGTCCCAAAAAAATGCAAACATCGACCACGAGGTTAACCACCGTATTGCAAAAGCCAGTGCAACCTATGGAAAATAGACTAAGAACATATATACCAGGAGAGGTATCAGCACTGAAACTAAACTGAAAGGGCAGCTGTTCCACCTACGCTTCTCTATGACTTTGAAACGTTGATGGTATACCAGCACCATGCAAGAATGCTTAACCACTTTCATAAAACAAGGCTCAGAAAAACCTCAACAGGAAATGGCCAGACAGAGACCCAGACACTGAGGTGCTCACACAGGCAGGTCTCCCCAGCATATTTACGATCTTAATGAAGTCCCAACTTTGCTTTGCGAATGTCAGACCGCCGTCTGCCACAAAGAATTTTCTATTGTGAGCTCGAACAAGGAAAGCGGTTTGCTGGCGGGCAGAAGAAACTTTTTAAAGACAACCTAAAAGCCTCACTGAAAGCGTTCGACATAAACCCAGACACGTGGGAGGAAAAAGCAAAGGATCGAACATCATGGCTTTCCACTTTACACAGGAGCTACATGCTACATGAAGTTGGAAAAACAGCGGCTGCAGAGCGCAAGAGACATGCCAGGAAGGCCCGGTCTGACTCTGCTCCCGGAGATGCCCCATCATTCCCCTGCACATACTGCTCAAGAAAATTTCGTGCTAGATTCGGTCTCATTAGTCATCTGCGCACCCAGAGACAGAACTAGAATAAATCTGATGATTAAAGTGGACATGTTCGAAACCCGACTGAAGAACAACAAAGAAATTTTATTTCTAATTTATAAAATTATACCTAAACATATTCAAAATAATAAGCGGATAAATTGTATTTTTAAATTTACATTTTTTCGATTTCCGTAAATGGAAACAAAAAATAAATAAAAAGGGGGGGGGGAAGATATAAATTCCCAATCATTTTTTTTAATCACCCGAACGTATTTATTTTACTTCGTTTCTTTAGTGTTACATTGAATACTCTAGCTTATATATAAATTTATATATTTTATACGGGCCACGTTTAGGCATTGGCCAAGCAAGTTTATTAATATAAAAAAATAAAAACAAAAAGACACATGAAATATATCAACTTGTTGGCACGAGGATCATCTCTGGTAGAAAATTTCTTTTAAAATAAATGCTCGCGTCTTTGGAAACCTGACATAAATAAATATCATTGAAACAGGGAAATCTTTTGTAAAACCAGAGCTGCAAAACTTTATAATTTTTGTTTCTATTAAAAAATTTTCTTGGTCTAGTGCAGATTTGTGAAAATCTCTCGGAGGCTATTCATGAAAGTATTTTTTTATAGCTGCCTTTGTTTATAGAGTATCGTTTGGAATTCAAGTTATGATGTTATCGGCTACTTGTTCTGCTTGAGAGATCAGAGGCATTCCTGGTACGTCTGAATATTTAATTACATGACGTATCTGATTATTGCCTATCCCAGACTCTGACTCAATTCCGGAAAAAGCAATATTTTTAAAACTTATGTTTAAACTGTCTGAAAATATTTTTCAGGAAATATATACGCCCCAAGCGCCGCTTGGATAATCGTCCCGGTCCCGAAAGCCAAATTAGCATTTTACCGCCCAGTGGACCAGCCCATTACTCCCTAGCAGTGTTTCTTTCAGGCATACCTCCGGGGGGCACTGCCCCCCGGAGCAAATCAAGTGCCCCCCCGGGGGAAAATGTGTAAGAAAAAATAATTTAAAAAAAAAAAACTACTCTAAATTTAATTTTTATAAAATTTTTAAAAGTTATTGAAATGTGTGCCTTTAATCGATTACAATTATTGGAACAAATAAAATATCGCTTTGTTCGATATATATTGATGATCCATAGCGTTCAGGTTAATCTTGTTACAGGCTCGCAGATATCGATTATAAATATGGTATTGTTTTGAAAATTGGCCGCTCCTGATCATAAGCTAAATCTTACTTTTTCTGATTCGCAGATATCCGTATCTTTTATTTAATTACATTTTGCAGCTGCAAAAGTTGAAAGACTTTTTAATAACCCTGTATTAAACTACCTTTTCATCGATATAAATGTCTGTAAATTAAATATACCGGTAGTTCTTGCTAAGAAATAAACATGTGCAATCTGTTTTCAAATGATATTGAAAAATAGTATCATGCTTTAAAAAATCATTTTTAGCAAACATTTTAATGTAGTAGATTCCATAGATGTATGCTGACATAGATAAAATGAAAATTTAAAAATAATAATAATAATAATTTTAAAACAAACAATTAGGAATTTACCGGTTACATACAAATAGTGGACATTTCATCATAATTATTAAATCGAGTGTTTATAATTTTTTAACACAGTTTCGGGAACAGAGTAAAATGATTTTTAAAAATAGTCTTTATTTATTAAATCCCCAATGACTTTTCTCTGTTAATATAATAATAATAAACAATCTTCCCCAGCTGTTTGAACTATTAAAAAAAATTATTTTAAGATGATAATCCAGTAGAAAGAATATAATATATATTTAAACAACGAATAAAAAAAATCGAGTATTTCGATTATCTTGTAAATGCCATTTTTGGTAGTAGTTAAAAAAAAATATATGGAATTGATAAAAAAATTGTTTTCAAGTATAACATCGAAGAGTCAAGTTGTAATGATCTGAAGCAAATTATAGTATTCTAAATTTCTTAATTAACATTTCAATCAACTGAATATTGAGATTGAGAATTCAAACATTAATTTTATACGGAAAAAAATCAAACATTAATAAATATATGAGTCTTTTGTAAACAATTCTTGACTTCTGAACAATTATGTCGGTTACATATGATTTATAAATAAATACCAATTTTGAAAACCCATAAAGATATAGTCTTTAGCCCTTTGTACAGAAAAGCTTTTTTTCTTTTTGACTTTGGTGAAACTTGGAAATATTTTGAAATAAATGTATGTTTTTGGTTTTTCTTTTTCGTTCAAAATGTAAAACTATTTTAGCATTTCTTTTTTGTGATGGATACCTTTTTTGGAAGGAATTCTTTTTTCTTAATTTAAAAAATATTTTGTAGTAAATTCATTAATTTTATATAGTTGATCCCAAAAATATTTTAAAATAATAACTTTAAAAATACATTACTTTTCAATTTTAAATTTTTTTTTTGCATACAACACTTAGTCAAGCAGAGACTTCGCTTGACTTTTTATGGCACCCGTGCTACTTTTCGTTTTTTTCCTTCCCTACATGGCAGTAAAAGTTGATAATTTAATGTAATTACAGCCCAACTTTAAGCCCCTAAAATATACGAGGCCCCATACAGCTATGTGGGATGCAGACCTCACAGGATGGCTCTTAGGTCAAATGACACATAAAATCTTAACTAGCATCTCTCCCGTTGCTCTACAGGTAAGTGTTTAATGATGCGAAACTAAATTTAACTACGGTATGTAAAAAAAAATGCATTCTTGCATTTTGAATTTATGAAAAATTTCCGGGGCCTATAAAGTTTTAAGGGGCGAGTCTAAGCTAAGGAGTATCTCTCGATAAAAAACATACCCTAAGGGCTCCTGATTGGACTGAATTTATTTAATATTGTGCTGGTGGAAGAGTTAGTGATGTTTGGTTATTATCGTTATTTCTAGCGCTTCAACCCAAATATCTGAAATGTTTACATCAGTGGCGCTTCATCCCATTTAGGGCCCTGGCCTGCTCCACCCCATTCTTCCATTGGGATCGATCCATCGCTTTACAACTCCATGTGCGAACCCCAAACTTTGTAAGCCCTTCTCTACATCGTCAATCCATCTCAGTCTTGGTCGACCGGTGAGCCGTCTGCCCCTAGGTTTATACCTGTAGATCGTTTTTGTTGCTCCAGAATCCGGCATCCTTTCAATGTGTCCTGCCTAGGGCAGTCTGCATTTTTTTAAATTGTTGTGACTATGGATGGGTATTTGTACAATTGATATAGCTCTTAGTTTGTACGGATTCCCAAAACAAAATTGTCTATCATCGGGTCATATATTTAGCAGGTTCTCTGCTTTTCTGGTAGGAACCAAGTCTCACTACTGGTCTTGTGATAGTGGTGTACTGCCTTCTTTGTTCCCTTAGCGAGATTTTTGCTTTGAAGTAGCTTTTGTAAATTGAAATAAGAACGGTTGCATGCTGTTATTCTTTCTTGCACCCCCGATTGTATTTCCTCTTGCTTATTTATAGTCACCCCTAGATATTTGAAAGTAGCTACCCTCTCAAAGGCGTAGATGTTCATATTGATGAAGTCATCAGTGCGTATTTCCTGACATTATCATAAGTATTGCCTTCGCTTTATTTACATCAAGACCAGTTTTGACCGTCACATTTTCAAGTTCCCTGAAAGTTTTAATTATATCATCAATGCTGTTTCTACCAAGTAGCGCTATATCGTCTGTGTAGGCCAGGTATTGCAGTGACTGGCTTTATAAAGTTCCTTATGGTTGTTCTGTACCACCTCTCAGGTGCTCACACGTATGTTTCTAATGCTTTTTTCTAAAGTGATGTTGAAAATGATACACGGATTTCCTTGTCTGAGGCCCAGATTGATTGGGAACTCCCTCAAGTACTCCCTCTGTACTTTGATTCTACTTTTGTAGTTATCCATCGTCATATGTATGAGTCGGGTAAGTTTGTTAAGGACTCCAAGTTCCAGCACATCATCGTTCATGTATTTCCTGTCTATGCTATCATAACCTGATTTGTAGTCCAGATATAGTTGGTGTATGTTGATGTATTCTTAGCATTTTTCTACGAGACATCTAACAGTAAATATATGAACGTTTGAAATGCCCCTTCACACATTGTCTTAAAGATACATTGAATACAGTGCATGATACCCTCACTAGGTAACTCTTGTTACCAGTGAAATATCCGCATCAACACCAGGCACAGAAACATTGCAAATCCCATCTACATTCATAGGAGCCATAATGATCAATAAATTGATCGTGGGCCCTTAATAGACAGAAAAAGAAGAAGAAATTTAGTTTGTGTCTGCACTGGTCGCCATAATGCCTCCCCCGACGCTTGAAAAATTATTTCCCCCGATCAAATGATGTCTTATCAAAACATTCGAATCATGTATACTCCAAAATGCACCTTTTGATTGTTAAACAATCACACATTTTCTGCTGCCCTACTTCCCGATAAAATTACTTGCCATGACAGCCAAATTTGGTGCTGATATATACTGCCCAGCGGCGTGCCTATTGTTAGCGCCACCCTAGGTGGGTTAACCTTTTTGCTACGCTACCTTTCTCGATAGAAACACTGAAGATGTCCGTAAAATCCCGCCGCTCTAACTAAAGAAAAAATGACAACTGGGAAGACCAAATGTTCGCCCCCCACACTGCTACGTCACTGACGTGAGTCTTTGATGACAGGGGACAAGATTCATTTTTACACCCCACCCTTTTTCCCTCCCCCCCCCCCCCCCCCGCTAAACTCTGAAACCTATTATTTTCATCCATTAACACTATGCCCATTAGATGCCCCGCTAATCTGGCGCCCGGGGACATATGTCCCATCTGCCACCCCTTAGCTACGCATCTGGCCACTGAAAAACTGGCACTGCCCCCCCGAACGTCAAAAGTGCCCCCTCGGGGGAAAATTTCTGAAAGAAACACTGCTCCCTAGTGGTCGGTACTCCCCCCCTCTCCTTTTTGAAAACCAATGTTTTTGTTTCACCAACAAATACCAATACTACAAGTATTTGAAAATGAATTGATCGATTTTAAAATATTTGCAAGATATCGTAAACGGTTTGCCAGAGATAAAGAAAAGAACACCTAAACGGTTTCTACGACCATCTAAAACATTGCAGAGAAAAACCAAAAGGAAATCAATCATTGAATTCTTTCAGACAATGAATTTGACAATAGGCAGGATGCATTGTGGACGATAGTGGAGAGGGCTGAAGTTCTATATTATTTATTCGTTAAAAACGTTTTAACAAAAAAAATAATTAACACAGCTTCTATTCAAACAATACGTCATTGACACGAGTCAATAGGTCGGTCCAAATAGAATGATAAATTGCAGTTTCTTCAAAGATAAGTCAAAGCTTAGGTCCTCGAGCACGAGGGTAAATAGATGTTTTGTTCTGTTGCTATGCATAGATTCCTTTTTTTTGCGTCTTTAAAAAAAGAAAGAAAAAAGAAAACAACATTGTTACACGTTTCAGTGAATTCAAAATAATATAATTTCAGTTCAAAAGAGGCTCTTAAAATTTTGTTTGGTGTTATGACTTATTATTTCTGGGTAGTTCTTTAAATTTTGAAAATTCATTTATTAACTATGTAGTTATACCCAAAAGTTTTTTTAAAAACAAAACGGACGACATATTGCATAACTCAAGCAGTGCCTCACTCGATCTTTCGAGGTCATCTTGGCCACTTTTTGGTTTAAGCCTCCACCACATTGAATTAAAATGTAATAAATGAGAGTATTTTCATATCACACCTTTGTCCTCAGAATATCCGAGGCCTACTGCAGTTGTAGGGGTTGCTGGACTCACGCGATGCTTCTATGGTTAAGTGGCATGTCTTCCGTTGCTCTCCAATTAAGTGTAGACTTTTGCAAAACGAGATTAAATTATTCACTAAAATGCATTCTTGCATTTTGAAATTATCAAATATTGTCTTAGGACTATACAAATTTAAGAGGCGACAATGAGCTAGGAAAAATGGGTGCCACAACTGAAATGAATTTAGCTCATGTCCCTCTGGTGCGGTGTTAAAAATTTGTATGGCTATTTTTGACGCTTCCCACAATAAATTTTGAAATGTCACATCAAAATTATCTGAAAGGAACACCGAATTCGAGTATGAACCTAAAGTACTCCCCTGGATTTTGAATTTGCGTGACTGTCTTCAGTTTTCTCAATTTAAGCACCCCACTCCCTGACTATTATCAATGTTACAGTATGACTTTTTGTGCCACATGATTATTCTGGGGCATGGCACAACCGTGGTGAATTCAGTTTATGTACGGCACTGACACCAAAATTGCTCCCCAGACTCTTAAAAATGTATTTCCCTTGATCAAAACGTCTAATAGAAATATTTAATTCAACTATATTCCAAAAGGCACGTCTTGATTTTGAAATAAAAAAAAAAGTCTAGGGAGAAGGCTCCCCAGTCCTCTGTACGGCTCAAGATTCATCTTACTTACTTATGCCTAATACCCGTCTGGGGTATAGACCGTCTACAATAAATTGCCATTCATCTCGTTCCTGTGCTTTCTTTTCCAGTTGCTTCTAGGTATATCCCATACTTTTGTGTCTGCCACTAGCTCGCGTCTACATGCATTTTTAGAGTTTCTTCTCTTTCATTTTCCCCGGCGGATTTCATGTTAAGGATTGTCTGGTTATGTTATATGAGGGTTTGTGGAGAGTGTGCCCTATCCACATCTATCTTTTCCTTATGATGTCTTAACCAATAGGCCACTGGTATATCCTTTCTATTGTTATTATTATTAATATTAGTTTTATATAGCGTGGTTCCCCGGCGTAGGGCTGGGCTCCCCACGTTGTACATACAATTTAACAAACATAATCATGAACTTAAAGCTTAGCATCCCTTAATTAAATTAAACAAAACGAATGTGTATTCACTCCAACCATTCCATAAATATTTACATGTCAAGCCATGGACGGCACCAATCAGCACCGTTTATCTGTCAGAGGGGGGGAATCAGTCAGGATATTAGAGTTTAAAGAGATGTGTTTGGAGGTGCAGTTTTGAAGGATGTGATGGTTGGTATATTGCAGATGTTTAGTAGAAGAGCTAGAAGAGCATTCCATTGTTTGGGAGCACAGAAAGAGAAAGATCGGTCACCGTATGATTTCTAGTTAAGATATAAATGTGTTTGCCTATATATTTGTTATGATCTTTTTTTGACATTCCATTTGAAGATTAATGGATTAACTCTTATTAGCTATGATTAATTGTTTGTATATTATCTATGCGTATATTCAATTTATGAGATCATGCGTATGTTTTATTTATGTTATCCATGCCAATGTTTTATTTATGTGATCCATGCGTATGTTATCCATGATTGTTTTATTGATGTTATCCATGCTGTTTTACCCACGTTTTATAGGTATTTAAGTTTTGTTTGTTTGCTATTCATCTCTAAGGGGCCATCCATATAGTAAGTACGCACTCCTCCCGGGGATCTAGTCGGCATGTCCGTCCCAAAAATGGCATGTCGATAAAGAGACGTTTGACACAAACCCCCTGAAACGTTACCCGGGGTACAATATCACCGTGTAGGGGACCTGCGCTGAAAGGAAAAGGTAACGCTCGGAAACTGCGTTAGAAAGACCACGACTGCATGGTTTCCTACCAAGTGCGGTTAAAAAAACGCAGAAGCAGTTTGGGACATGACTACAGTTGCCGTATGGATATGACGTGGCTACCCTCTCCGATGCTTCTAAGTATGCAGTCTTTGAGGGTACTGCTCCTAGGCAACCTCTTATTCTCTCCCAGCTGCGGTGTGAATTAGTCACACCGCAGAAAAACCAAGTACACCTTATTAGATGGCGTCTGTAAGACACCTATGCATCCCCCCGGGGTGGGAAGGGGGGTCATTAGAGACTTAAAATATGTCCACCCCAGCCCAAGAAAGTCCGGCCAAGTTGCTGTGTGAAGCAGCAACCCGGCTGGCCAGGCGTTCCTATGCTGGTGCCGCCTCACTAGCATAGTCAATCGAGTGGAAGGGTGGGTGAGGCTGTCTCAGGGGCGGAAAGCCCCCGGCTTGCAGCTTCGCGGCATGACTGGAATGGAGACCACTGGAGGAGTGGTTGAATGCCGCTTGGGAGTCACTGGGGTGCGCTGGGGAAGACATCATGAGCTTCGGCTCGATAGTTTGCTGATTTTCTTAAGTAGATTAGATTAGTACATACGCACTGAAAAAGGGGGGGGGGTGGTTATTCGATTTTGGAGATGTTGCGTACTCGTGCATATGACACTTGTGGGATGGTTTTGGGGGGAGGGGGATATGTAGAAAGTACACACATTTATTCCGATGATTTTACAATAATTATCCCGACACACGGACAGTCCAAAAATAGCCTATTTATATTTCTAATGCTGTAAACATATCACGCAATATTTGGTAGGATTTATCATCATAATGGATCCCTGTTGTTTTTGTTTAATGACCTCATAAAATATCGGCCAAATAGTACTCAGTAAAGTAGTATTGAAGTGACATTTAGTCCACCGTATGTTCAACGTTCGAGTAACGCATTTTTATTTTTTTTAACTGGTTACGCCAGTGGTTCTAAAACGTATCTATTCTGGCGCCCTTGTCAAATTTAGATTTTCACCATGTGCCCTGTTTTAAATTCTAACATCTTTTCCTCCTAATAGCGGGTACATAAACAAACAGTAAAATAACTTGTTGGATAAAAATGTATAAAACACGTACGTCGCAGGTCATTAAGTATCATCAGTGGTCGATTGGTGTAAACTGAGTCAAAGCTAAGCTTGCGATCTTGAGTCCGATCCCCACCAAAGACCAAGTCAAGCAAAATCAACACCGTTAACATTGGATGGCAACTCGTCGAAGAGTGGGGAGACTCTGCCTCAAAACTCGGAGAAGGGGTCCGGTAGGCGCATACATCAATACAATGAATAATTCCGACAGCTAGCGCAACGCAACTGGTGCCAAGCTGTATCATTCATATATGGTGCTCCCATGGGTTATCCATGTGCGTGTAGAGATACGATTTGCTGTCCTGGGAACCAGCTTGTAGTTCTGAAGAAAAAAAATATCAGGCCTTGTAATTTCGTTCTGCGAAGTCTACAGCATCGTTCCATTGTGAAGGGTGGCTCCCAATAAAAAAAAAAGCGTCGTCATATAACCGCAAAAAAAAAGTTACACAACAGAGTTACTGTTTGCACCACGACCGCTGGATGTCCCATGGCTCATTTTCACATTGCTACATGTCACAAGCCTAGATGTCACATGGCTAGATGTCACAATGGATTAATAGTTCGTGATATTCTTGTGAAGAAACCGCATCAATGCAACCAAGGGCGTTGTCGTGGAAAAGCGTCACCTGGGGCAAAGCCGGAAAATGGTGCCCTTTTTTAATATGTCAAAGAAGGTGCTACAGGGTGGATCAGTAAAAAGACAATTTCTATGTGCCCTTTGTCTTTCTAAAGTGTATGATATTTTTTAGTTAAATTCACCAATAAGATCGCATGTAAAGACGATTTTGATGCCCATGATGTTGGCGCCCATGTCCACTGCTATCTTCTTCTTATTCTCTTTGCAAGAAGTTCGTGGCGTATGTTTTGGTTACACTGGGCACGCCAAAATGTCGGCGTTGAAAAACGCGTGACACATTTACTTTTTTTTATTTCTGTGACATCATATTTATCTACAAATTATTTGAGATATATATTTCTTTTGGTGGGGTGGGGCTCGAAAGCTCCTAATTCGTAAGCATCGCAGTGGGGGTAAAATATGTATTCGTACACCAGAGGAGGTGTGGATAAAAATTTTACATTTTTTGTGTAACTACAATGTGGATAGGCGTAAGATTTGTTTATTTTTATAAAGACAGCTTTAAAAATATCAGCTCCAATGTCTTTATATCCGTACCGAAATTTAGGATTAAAAATGCATAAACACAGTTGCAATAATATACATATAGAGTTGATATAATATATCAATATAATTATTAATATAACATAATATTATATAAAATATCCCATAGTTTTGTGGATTATGTATAAATAGAGTTGTTAATTTAGATTTTTTAAACAATGATAAATCAAGTGATATTTCATGAACTTGAAAATGTGTTAATGCCACAAACTTAATCAATTGATTTACACATAAATCAAATTTTGATGTGTACAATTATGTAACTAATATTGCCTATCTAAAATGTGCTCAATTTTCAACAATTTTTTAAATATTTTTTTTTAATTTATTGTTCACATGTACTAACATTTCCAAAATTTAAATTTGTGTTAGTTATTAAAGCATCACATTAACTAAGCATTACATTTCTTGACTTCTGACATTGAAATAATTATCTAAACCTCATAGGCATACATACATTGAAAATCTAAGCCCTTCTAGGATTTTTAAAAATGCATTTTAGTGTACATTTAATTATATTATTTTTTTCCTTAACTAATATTTTGAAAATGTTTTTAAAAATTAATGTTAATAAAAGAACTTATAGCTTTATTAAAATATTAAAAAGATTACCCATAGAGCATAAAAAAAAACAAAGAAAATCATGAAAATATTATTATTGAACATGAAAGAAAACTAAGTATTAAAACTTCTTTTCCAGTAATCTACATCGCTGATGTATTTTGTGGGTGTATTTATAATGTCTTTATATGTGAAACCAGACTTATGTTGTTGTTTAGATATGGGATTTAATTACACATAATGTATAGATAGAAAAATTGTATAGATAGAAAAATTGTATCGACTCTTAGTCTTCGTCATAGTTTAAAACTCTAAGCTAAGGAAGGAAACATGGATTATTAAACACTGATATATTAATGGATTAAATTCTCAATTACAAAACATAAAAATGGTAAATGTTATCAAAGCTGTTAATTAAAAAATATTTAAACACACATTTCATGTTTTCTTTTCTCATTTCTTTGGTTGTTTTTTTTTTGGCAGTCAGTTTTGGAGTTTCTTAACAATCATGGCGCACAATCTGACTAAAGATCTCATCGCTTCTATTTGTTTTAGTTTTTGGCAGCTCGATGTCGCAAAATATTGCTGCCTGCTTCCTTTTTGCCTCTGCCTTGCTTGCCCAATTCAAAATTTGATCACCATCATCTTGGCACACCCTGAAACAGATAATGAGCATGTTTAACACTACTACTTATTATGACCCTAAATAATATTTTCTTCTATTCAATCATTTAATGCCAATTCATATTACTCATAAATCAACACTATATTTTCTCATAAAATAACTATTATATGTTCATTTATATAAATTTTAACTATTTACTGATTGGGCCTCCATTTAATGCTGTAAACTATTTATGTCATTTTTCTTCAATTATTGTTATTGAAAAAGTATAGTTTAAAATATGTTGAACATATGGCACTTTGACAATTCCATAGTTTTCATTTAAGTTGTTCATATATATATTTAATTTCTTTTTAAGTCTATAATTTCCTACACAAATTTGAGTAATACATATAACAATGAGCTATGCTGACCGTAACTCCAAAGAACCGAAAAAATTTATTATGTGACATATATAAATATAATTTCAAACACAGCTTTTGCATGGGTGGATCAATCGCTACATGTGTATGGACTACATTTTGAAAATCCATGCTTCTCTCGTGGCCAGCTGTATGTGGCCTGCACACGCGTAAAAGAAACATTCTAATTTATTTGTGTACGCACCAGACGGAACAAAAAAAAAAATAATTCCATTTAAAATATACTTTAAAAAGTTTATTACAAACATAAATCTTATTTATCTTTGAGTGGCATTGCAACGATGGCCGGGTTCTCGCTAGTTATTAATAGTGAAATTAATTTCATTAAAAAAAAACACATTATTTGCTCTTGATTGGTATAAAAGAAAACATAAATTTATTGGTTATGAGTTCCATATTTTAATTTGAGGGCATTAGATTTTTATAATTCACTTACTTTGAAAGACTTATCCCAAATCTGGACATGCAGTCATCTATGCCATTATTCAGTTGAATATTGTCGTCGCTGGCATCTTCTGATTCTATAATTGAACAAGTATTTCATTTTAAAACTTTATTTGTTTTATAAATTTATTAAGCAAATCTATCTTTAATCTGACAGTATCTTAGTCTGGGGCACTGCTATTTTAAGGTCTCTGATGCCAGCTATCTATTTTTTTATATTTATCTCATTCATACTTTTATCGGTCGCCATATTTAGTTAGTTTTGGAAAATCAATTTTGAAATCTGTTTTTGGGTGGACTAGTGCAATTATGTAGTGTAATGCGTGAATCGAGAAAGGATTACAAGGTCTTCCATGAATAAGTTTATAAAAATATGGAAAGGGTTTTTGGCATGGAGATGGTTGGAGGATATAGGGGAACAGCGTTGATTTGAGAGGTGGAGGGGCATGTGGAGAGGTCAGAGCTTTTGGTGAGGTGGCATAGTGGGAGTACATTAAAGGGAAGTAAAGTGTTTTAAAAATACGTTTATACGCTAATGTAGTATAATTATCAATTAACATTTTAGATTAAGAGGATATGCCTTAAATTATAATATATCATCATACGTGTAGCTAGATCCATGGGATTTCCACTGCATAAGCAATGATCAGTTAGACTTGCACGTCAAGTTAATGTGTATGTGGACATATTAGCACCATTACTTCGCTAAGATATCAACAAGCTATTGACAAAATGTCTGGTGATTTACCCAAGCCGTGAAACGGAGAAATAATATTAATTCATAGGACCCCTTAAATATATAATTAAATTTTAGTGTTATTTAAAAATCTTTAAAAAGTATCAGGTGTATTCACTTCAAGAGGCTCAGTGTTGCTTGTGGATTATTAAGCACATCATGTTCTACATTTTTATCAACAATGCATTTGCAGTGATGTAAGTACACATGAAACCTCTTTTTCTTATAACAAAAACAGTAATTCTAACTCACCAAGATCATCAATTTTCAGTCGATCAAGTGGATCTCTCTTGCTTCCCATTGATTTCAGGAACATGTCCCATAACACAATGAAAATCTTGGTGTCCTCGCCTTTACAATGGCGATTGCTTGCAGCATTAAGCAAGTCCATTAAGACAGCGAGGAAAAAATTTGTGAGTAGAATGACCACCACGCCCACAAACATGCAGAAAAAAACTATACTGATCCACGTGTCTTCAGCTGGGACATTTGTTTCCTGAAATCATAAGGATACTTAAAGGTATAAGATATGATAATGATTTAAAACGTATTGTCATAAACTGCTGACTGATAAAATACTTTTGCTTCTCTCTCGGACTAATTCTCAGCTAAGTGCTCTTTGTTAATTTGTTGTTGTTTTTTTCTGTTGATTGTTCGCTGACAAAGTCTTCCTGCCGACACGTTCGTTGTTTTGCTGCGTTCCTTTCTTTTTTTTTTGCGGGGGGGGGGGGGGGGGGGGGGGGTTGACCTTTACTTGTTTATTCATTTCCAGAACATTAGTATTGAAAATTGAAGCTATCACTTTAGTCGTTAAACTGCATTAATTAATAATGTGGAGAAGAGAAAAGGGTACATACTTAAAACATCATAATATGATAACAAGGTTTCAGAAATAGCATAAATCAAAATATCGGCCTATTTCTTTTTAAAGTGTTGCAAAATCATTAGTGAAATTATTGATGAATACCTTCACATTTTTGCCCAAAAAATCAATACAAGAGACCTAAAAACATCAAAATATATTATGTAACTCATTTATTGAGAATAGCTAAATTCTTCAAAGCAAATAAAGGTGTAGGTAAAAAAAAGCCTTACTTTAAAGCTTGAGTGCCCCAGCAGCCCGGTGAAAAGTGTTTCTTCCGTGTGCCAATAACCATTAAAGTAGTAACTGGTGCGACCAAAGAGAAAAAATCCTTACTTTAAAGCTTGGTTGCCCCAGCAGTCCTGTGAATAGTATTTCTACTGTGTGCCAATAACCATTAAAGTAGTAACTGGTGCGACCAAAGAGAAAGATCCTTACTTTAAAGCTCGAGTGCCCCAGCAGTCCTGTGAATAGTGTTTCTACTGTGTGCCAATATCCATTAAAGTAGAAACTGGTGCGACCAAAGAGGATAAATCCCATAGCAGCGAAACCCATCAGGATTAAAAAGATGAATATGAAAAAACTGGGCAAAGTTTTCACTGCTAGCGATAAGACTGTGTACACCTGAAAATATAATGATAAGCCTTATGTAGTAGTTTGTAGTTTTAGGTTCTAATATAAAACATATCAAACAAGTATTTTAACATAAATTAAAAATGTATTATTTAAAATATGATGATTTTAAAAATGTTTCTTTTTAATTGACTGAAAACAATAATACAGATTAAACTACAATTTAAAATGGATAAAAATATGCATAATAATTTGTGTTTTCCCTTCATTCTATGCATCGAGCCAGTCATTCTTTAGCATCTAGTATTAGTTAAAATCAGATTGAAAACTTTCCTTTTTTAACAATTATCTGGTTCTTTCTTTGAAGGGGAAAAGAATCTTAGCTTTTTAATGTCATGTTTACAAAAATTTGAATTACTCTACATTACAAAATAGCCTTTATGTCTAATATGTATTAAAAATATATTGACGAAATTTAAAATATTAAATTAGCTTAGTGATCTCCAAGTTTAATGATACAATTTTTTTTCAAGAACAAATATTCTATGTTGACTTACTTTCATTGTTCTCTCAGAGTAGCCAGCAAGCTTGAGCAATCTCAGACAACCAATAACAATCAGCAAAGACAGGCAGATCATTAATGAGGCATCCCAGACAACGACTTGGTAGAAGTTAACAAATTTTTGATTGTCTGCCTTTACCTTTGCTATTGCACTTTTGGTGTAGCTAAGGCGCAAGCTAAAATATAAATATTAAAAACACAAAAAGCATAATCTTTGCATATTATTTTATAATAGAAAAGAATCCTGTTAAAACTTGAGGACTTATAATTATATCACAATATTGTGGTAGACTTCATCTTACCGTTTTTCTAAAAGAAGTTGAAGAAATATGATTAAACTTTTCTCAGCAGATCAAAATTAATTTTTTTATAAATAATTCTAATTAACATAATAAAAAGTGAAGCTGTAAACAAAATACATACTCACAATAACATAGAAGCTGTACAAATTCCTACAAGAACAGCAGAAAAATCCACCACAAACCAAAGGTCCTTAAATGCTGCCCACTTTTTCTTGCCAAAGATAAAAATAGCATAGAGCACACCAACCAATGTAAAGATAATTCCAATAATCTCACACAATTGAAAATACGCACCAAGAATTCCTGGAGGATTGTGGGCCGTGAATGGGTAAATACTGAAATTTAAGACGATTATTTTTCATTTAGACACATCATGTTATTTTTTTAAAACCTACATCTGTTTCACAGATAATTTTGTAAAGTGACATTAAATTTTATCAATTTGAAATAAAGAGCAATATTGAAAACATAGGAATTTAACTTTTACACCGTTTGTTTTTTAAATTTTGTAAACGAAAATAATGTATTTCTGACATCCCATCTCTCTCACCTACACAACACTCGTCCCCTCTACAAAACTGTATAAAATTAAAAATGTATCTATTGTCTAACTATGTGTAACTAAAACTAATTTAATAAACCGTTGTGATATCTGAAAAAGTTTTGAATTGCATTGTTGGCTTTTCATCCTTTAGATAATTCGTGGTCTTTTAGAGTAACAACAGTGTTGGATGTTATAGAGCAGGGGTCACCGAACTTTTTTCACTACGGATCGGATAATGGACACAATGATGAGCGCGGGCCTCATAACGGACAAAAAACATGATCGCGGACCGTATATTTATTATGTATACTTAAAAGTATACTTGAAAGCCAGAAAGAAAGATTTTGGAAAAAGTACGAAACACTAAGCTAATTATTAATTTTGATCATGGTTGAGTGGCGTGCAATGTCCCCCCCCCCCCCAAAAAAAAAACGACAAAAACAAAGAACATATTTAATTATTAAAAACGTTATCAAAGAAGGCTAGTTACATCAGGAGTAGTGCGCACATATTCGAATCTCACACACTAAGCAAAAAAAAAAAAGCCAGTGAGATTTGTGAAAACTGACATTTGACTTTCAAGATATCAATGTTTAGATTGGCATTGCTGCATCCAATAACGAGAATTGATTTTATATGTTCATCACTCATTCTCGTTCGATGTGTTGACCTTATTTACTTTTTTTGAAAATTTTTGCTACGAGCAAATGTTGTACAAAACACTAATGTTATGCCAGCGGCAAAATTATTAAATTTTGCAAACTCAACATTCAATACGTTTTCCTCCTCTTTGCTTCTCTTTCAACAAGCCATTTGCTTGCAAATCAATGAGCTCCAACTGTCGTTCAACTGGCACACCATCAAAGTGACAATTAAAGGGATTCGGAACAGATGAATGTCGCTCTCAATTCTTTCATGATCTGAAAATCTTTCCAACAAATGCTTCTTCAAGTGACTAATTTTTTTTTCCCGGAACATCGAAGTTGATACCTCGTTTGATTGTAGCGCAAATCTGTTTGAAACGTTGAAAATGATAATTTTTTTCTCCTTCCAGTTGTGCTTCAAACAATGACAGCGTTCTCCGAAATCCTTTGATGATTCTGTTGAGATACCAGATACGGTTATCTTTTCGCTGAACTTTCAATGTCATTTTTTTCATGTGGGATTTGATGTCGATCGAAAATTTAAACTTTGACATCCGGATAGGATCTGACAGCAAGGTAGGATCTGAAAGCAAGGTAGGATTTCGACAGCAAGGTAGGATCTGATAGCAAGGTAGAATCTGAAAGCAAGGTAGGATCTGAAAGCAAGATAGGATCTGAAAGCAAGGTAGGATCTGACAGCAAGGTAGGATCTGACAGCATGGTATGATCTGACAGCAAGGTAGGATCTGACAGCAAGGTAGGATCTGACAGCAAGGTAGGATCTGACAGCAAGGTAGGATCTGACAGCAAGGTAGGATCTGACAGCAAGGTAGGATCTGACAGCAAGGTAGGATCTGACAGCATGGTATGATCTGACAGCAAGGTAGGATCTGACTGCAAGGTAGGATCTGACGGCAAGGTAGGATCTGACTGCAAGGTAGGATCTGACTGCAAGGTAGGATCTGACTGCAAGGTAGGATCTGAAAGAAATGGATCAGCTCTAACATTTTCAGTTAGACAGTTTCGAATCTTCTAAAAACGAAACAAGACTTTAACGCAGCTGAGTCACCTCGATGTCGTGCGATATGGCAAGTCACATAATTCAGAGTCAATGTCTTCAAGAAAAGCTTGCAACTGAAGGTGATTGACTGCATGTCACCGAGTGAAGTTCATAGCAGAAACGACTGGTTTCAGTACACAAGAAACATCTAAGTCTTACCCACCGAGTACTTGCTGATGTACGATGCAGTGTATGAGCGCCGGGAATTAGCAAATCTTCCAACTTTAATTATGTTAAGCGAAGAAAAGACAGAAGAAATTAAAATTAGAAACCACTCTTCCACCAGACCCTACTTCACACCATCCATGTTTTTTCCCCATCAACACCTCGAAGCTGATTCCATTGGAAAAAGTAAGTTTCCCTTTCATGACCATTTATTTTCCAGTTGTTGTTCCATGCATGCTGCAAACGGATATCTGAAAGTCCAAATTGACACCACAAATAAACATGAGAAGCTGTGACCTACTTAAGAAATCAGTAGGCTCATAGAGCGCCAGAAAATACCACATCAAGTTGCTAGCTTACTCACGTTTCTGTAGCATCACGTTTTCTCCAAGTTCTTCTACTCTCCGCACAACGGCACTTGCCAAAAGGCTGATAGATTCAACTGCGAAGCTTATGAGTTTTAATTCCCCCTTATGTTTCCAACTTTCCTCTTCCTTTCCCCCATTTACAGTTTGTGGTAGTTATCAAACTATCCTATTTTAGCGGGAATGTGATTCAATGATATTGATTCTTTGTTCTATAATATTTTATTTTTAAAAACAGATTTTCCTAAAAAAAAAAAAACTCAAGTTCCTTGATAGGTTTCTTAGAAGATGATATCATTTGGTAATTCATTCTTATTGAAGGAGATTTTGTTTTATGCTGATCTGATTTCGAGTTTGAACCACTTTAAATTTCCCCCAGTAACTTTATTTTTACCAGTGATAGACAGTGATAATGTGATCTATACATGGTCTATATATATATATATATATATTACTATCTATAGCAAATACAAGTATACACACACAAAAAGTGACAGCGGCTTGAAATTTAAAAAGTCGGTCATCTACATTTAAGTGTTAACGTTTTTGGCGCCAGTTTAACTCGACCCATCTAAACAAGTGATTCGAGTAGTTATTGTATTCATTAGATATAGTGTGTGTATATTAAAATTTACTATTAAGATACCACACTGCACGATTCTGAGAAACTATTGTATTATCTTAGGAGTTCGAGGGTAAACTGGTTTTGCAAGAAAATCTACATATAATAACCTAATATTGAAAATGGTAACGTTAAAGCGCATAGAAACCCGAAGGTCTCCGAACATCTAAAAATCTCGAAGTTTTCAAAACATAATATTTAAATTGTATCGCAACGTCTCGTTTAATCAAGAAATGTAAGTACCGTTGGCGGGCCGTTTAGACTAACGTCGCGGTCCGGCCCGTGGGTCGTAGTTTGGTGACCCCTGTTATAGATTATGATATACCATGCTATATATTGAATGCGAAGTGTTTTTTCTTTTATAGTTTAGTTCATGCTCAGAGCTGCTCAATGTAACGCACGATAAGACTCACTAAGAAACAACATAAAATATTTTTGACCTTAGACAACTGTTGATGCAATACTCACTTGGAAAATGGTAAAATTCCCCCAGTATCTAGAAACTCTGCCAAAAGTATCACATAGGCAAAATGGTTGATGTTAGGACAATAAATTGTGAACTCAAGAAAAATGGCTCTAGTTTGTCGATCGATCCACATGTATTCTTTGAATTCATTTATAATGTTGATTATAGTCTGAATTTAGTAAAGGAGAATGCATTAAATAGTAGATATACATTAAGTGAACTTGTTAAAGTTAAATAGTATTCATGTTAAATCAATTAAGAAATAAAAAATAAAACAATAAAATTAAGTTATGAGCGATCGGACTCTTGGTCCAGTTCATGGCTTAAGGTAATATAAATATTATATAAAATCTCAACACACATTTTGACCAAAAGCGATGACATAACCTCCACCTCCATACAGACCATAACTACCAGCTATGGGGATTCCCCAAATGGATTGTGCGGACTGAAAACTCCAGGATTTATTGGACCAACTAAAAGACTGAGCAGACGTGCACGGCAGGGGAGACCATCCTAAACAATAATTTCTAGTTTGTTCATTAGTGAGGTCATATCCAGCAACACACTTGTGGAGCTTGATTCCTTCATATGAGCAGTCCTCTGAAATATGAATTTTATTATATCTTTTAATTATTCTGTAAAGTTGTTCGTAAAGTTTGGTTCCTTTCCATGCTTACAAATAATTAACTAGAAATGTACTGTTTTTTTTTTTTTTTTTTTGAAATATTTTAAGAACCAGGTAAATAACTTTGGAAAAAGACAAGACAAACAATTTTTGGTGGAGGTACGGGGTGGGGATTGGCAGATGACGATTATCTGAAGGAACAATGTCTACAAGGGCTAATATGTAATTATAATTTTAGAATAACTCGTCTTTTCTTTGATCTTTAAAAAAAACAAATTAAGATAAGGGATTGTGTCAGATATTCAACCTTAGAATATAAAAAAATTATTATTTTAGGCTTTAATAAAAATAGATAAACTTCACTTACCATAAATTTCAAATAAAAGAAAAGAAATATTAAAAAAAAATTATTTGTCATTGTCATAAGGGTCAGTATTTTAAAAATCAATGATAGAAACCTACTCGTTATAAAGAGAGCAATTTTTTTGTGTGTCTTCAGTGCATTTCAAATACTGTAACATGCACACACTAAAAAAACAAATCAAAATCACGTGAAACCTTTCTTCATGCGCAGCTGTCTTATTCTTGGTTCACCCAGACGATAAAGGTTCATCTCCTCAGTGTAATATTTCTTATCTGCAGCATTCGGCTCATACATCTTATTGCTCTCTGGAAACAGCCACGGTCTCAACGTCGAATTAAGCCAGTTAATGTAGTCTCTACTTGAATTTACCTAATTGAAGAAAATAAAATGCATTTAGCATTACTAAATTCCATTAAAAAAAAACCAGTTAGATACAATGGCTAATTTGATTAAATGAAGAATGGCATAACATACACTGTTAAATCCAGTATCAGTTGTTGTGCTCTGTATTAATGCATCGGAAATCACATTGTACATGAGATGATCACCATCACTGCGATTGGCGTAGCAAAGACTGCACACAACGAGGAGGTAGAAAAAATGAATGCAAAATTCTTTCAGTGTATTTCTGATCATGACGTGCAGTTTTCTCTTCATCGTTGCAGCTTTGAGCTCTGATTTTGAGAGCGTCGTCATGTAAGTGTTATAAACACGATGTATTTCAGGTTCTGTAAATATTTGCAAAAAGATAATTAGCGAATGCTTAGAGTAAACGTTCTTACCATTTAAACATATATTTCAGGGTTAGTCAATAAGTTACTTCTTGCAATATTCACTCAGAGTATTAATCTTGAAAGATCATTAGTTCTATTAGATCCTATCCACCAATCCATAAAAAGAAAGGCCTACAAAAAAGAAGATATTGGACAAATAAAAAAAATTGTTGGTCCATTTGGGTAACTCACATTAAAGGAAACAAGAACTCCTAAGGTCAATCTGGAGTTTAAAACAATAAATAACATAGTGGGATATTTTTACAACATCTCGTTAAGATTAAAAATATACAATTTTTAAATTTCATCACTTACTTTGTTTAATGCCATATTCTCTGTTGACATGCGAAATGACATCCAGATTGAGTTCATCCATACCTTTGACGTTTGCTTTTCTTATGAGGACGGAGACCATAACAGAAATGACCAGAACCTGAAATATTGGAATCAATTGTGTTGTTGTTTTTGTTTGTTTGCTAACTGAGTGCGTGAAATTGAAAAAAATAATCACTGGCTACATTATCATAATTCTAGAAAAGAGATAATTAATTATACATATATTATTTATGAATTCTGTATACTATAAGAACAAACATTATTATAGATTTTTAATTGACCGTAAATTCCTTACCAGATTTGATATTTTAATGGAATTTACAAAATGCGCAATCAATAAAGAAAAATAAAAAAAAATTAATAATACATTTTAAAGTCCAATATCTTTTAAATATTTTTTACGATTTTTGGTAAATGTATCTCACAAGAGGTATACATACTATATATGTATAAAAATATATACCTTAAATGGGTCTACCACAAACAATGATTGCAAAAAAGACAGAAAAAAGGTAGATAACCACTCTTCAGTAATATCTTTGCCCCACTCCATGCTGTAGAGAATCACAAAAAAGCTGCTTGCTCCTATAGTTACGACTATTAAAATCCAAGCAAAATATCGCAGTGTTCTTGGCCAGGTTCCTTTCAGTTCAGTAGCACCTTTGAAAAAACAAGATTATTGTAGCCTACAGTATTCTAAAAATATACACTTTACAACTTAAATAAAAAAAGTTAACACTTGAAAATAAATAAGGTTGGCTAAAAGGGTAAATGCTAACAATCCAGTTTGAGTTTGGAGACCAGTTCTTCGACCAAATCAGTAGTGTTGCTATGGGGACCAAAATGAGACCCAGATATGCATGCTTGTTTATGGGACATTTCGAACACATGGTCGAAAGCAGCTATACTGGACGTCTCCCCGAATTCTATAAAAGGTACATAGATGACGGTATAGGGGTCACCACCATGGTGAGGAGCGAACTTGACCTTTTCATTGACTTTGTAGGCTCCTTTCACCCCTCCATTAAATTCACATCTCTTATCTCTGAAACCTCAGTCAACTTCTTGGACATCACAGTCACCCTTCACACTGACAGCCTACTCACCTCCGCCTACTTTAAGCCTACTGACAGCCACAGCTATCTACTCTACTCCTCCTCCCACCCTAAATCCTGTAAAGACTCTATTCCTTTTTCTCAATTACTTCGTCTTCGTCGACTTTGTCAGTCGGAGGAGGACTTTTGGGACAAAGCACTTGAGATGATAGACTATTTCCGGTGTAGGTCTTACCCGGAGACAGTACTTTCATCAGCACTTCAAAGGGTTAAGAAGATAACCCGTGCTGATGCATTCAGGCCTCGTCTGAGCGACAATGTTGACAGGACCAAACTTATCATCACTTATCACCCACACAATCTGATAGCTAAACGTGTTTTCCTTAAAAACCGTTCTATATTACTCGCAGACAATGAGACACGAGACATCTTCTCCTCCCCGCCTCTCATTGTTTTTAGACGGGACAAAAATCTGAGAGACCTCCTTGTACACAGTCGTATCAATGCTGCCCCCTCCCACTTCGGGACCAAGCCATGTGGCCGCAGCCGATGCAACACTTGCCCTTTTGTCTTCCAGGCTCAAAACATGCATTTCCCTAAGGGTAGTTTTCAGATACGCGGCGGTTTCCTTTGTACTAGCCGCAATGTTATCTACGCTATTGTTTGCACCCGCTGCCAGATGTCATACATTGGGGAGACAGGACGCAGACTCTCTGACCGATGTACTGAACACCTCCGTAATATTACACAAGATAAACAGTGTCCTGTCTCCAAACACTTCAATAGGGCCGACCACCAGGGCAAGGCGGACTTTTCAATTTGCGCGATTGTGGCCAGCACGAACACACCCAGCCGGGTGAATTTGGAGCACAAGCTTATTCTGACCTATAACACCTTGTACCCACATGGTTTGAATGTCATGTCTCTATTCACTGTTTGAACCTGGCTCCGCCCCTCCACGTCACGACCTATCGCAGTTGACTTATTTCTCCTCTTTTCTTTCCCTCTTCCCTATTTAACCTTTCTCCCACTTACTCTCTGTCACTTATCTTTTGCTGCCCTCTTGGATACTATTTCTGAGCTAAGTGCTATATTATATATTTTTTGATACATTTTTTAATTTTATTCGTGTTTCTGTTTGTTCGCTGATGAAGGCTTCCTGCCGACACGTTCGTTGTTTTGTTGCGTTCCTTTGATCAGGTTTAACCTTACTGTGTTTTACTAATTTCCTTCTGTGCTAACCTGATTGCAGTCTCCCCCATTATTACCTTTTTTTTTCTGTTTGTTCGCTGATGAAGGCTTCCTGCCGACACGTTCGTTGTTTTGCTGCGTTCCTTTTATCAGGTTTAACCTTACTGTGTTTTACTAATTTCCTATTGTGCTAACCTGATTGCAGTCTCCCCCATTATTACCCTAACAATCCAGTAAAGGGAGGAGAGTGGCACTTCATATTGTATTTCCAGAATTATCACCATGAGAAACAATTGTCAACTAGACCAGTGGCTATTTTCTTCCAAGTCATAAATCCCTTGCCGCACTATCTCTTAGCCATGGCACCTTATGACAAATTGGAACAAGTACATTTCATGGTTCTTGAAATTTGCATGATTTATGGGAATATAGACTTATGTATTATTGTATTAAATTAAACATATATTTTAATTGATTAATAAGTATGAGAATTAGAATGAAACACAGCTAATATTGACAGGAGATGAAAACATAGTTAAAATACTGAAATTTACCTGGTCTAATCAAAAGTATTTTCTCCAGGATTTGTAACTGACTTTCCAGCTTTGCCATCCAAGGAAAGGTGCAACATCTAGATTTCTTTCCTTGCAAAGAAACTACATTTAAAAAAAAAAAGTAAAATATCATAAAATATTAACATCTTTAATTCTGCAGCTATAGTTTTATAGTCTAAATACCAATTAATTTATCATATATTCTATTTTTATTTAAATACTTAGTTTTCCAAATAACATAATATCGGTGTATTTCTATTTAAGGTTCATTTTTCAGATGTTGAAAAGAGATAATTAGAATTAAATTGGTTCCTTACCAACACGTGATAATTATAAATACATCAACTCAAAAAGCCAAATCAATGTTTAGGTGGAATATTCAAGGGAATTTCAGATTAGACAAGGCCTAAGACAATGGGGCAATCTGTCTTGTATGCTATTTAACCCAACATCGGAGAGAGCTATATGAAGCTCAAGAAAAATTACAGGATGTTTTCTAAGGAAAAAACAAGACCCAAAACCAGTAGGAACTCTCTACAACCAAACCCTTCAGTATCTTGCATTATCTGATGACATAGCACTGTTAGTGAAAAGTATTAAAGATATGTCAAAAGCTTTATTTGAATTAGATAACGAATCACTACAAGCAGCACTGGAAGTTAACAACCAAAACAAAAACAAACGACAAGACTATGATAAGCGAAGGACAGACAGATGAAAACATTACTATTAGCAACCACTCTTTTGAAAAAGTAAATCAATTCAAATATCTGGGATCTTAAAATAAAAAAGAAATGGATTACTAAAAGAAATAAAAATTACTAGATCTAGCCAGCCAAAATCTGGCGGCAGCAACGAGTGAATTTCCCATCTACTAAAATTACTTGACAAAATATGAAATCAAGTGACGCACATTTAAGAATCCCAATTTTTGCTACACCCCTTCACTCCATTATAGGTCACTGCACACATTTTTATGTCACGCCCATGAAATATATTACATATTTGTGGTCCCAACCAATTTTAAACCGACTATTTTTCACACCATACTTAATTTAAGTCCATTAAATTTTCTGAAAAGAAAATATTACGCGCCAAATGCAGTTTCGTTATTAACAAAAATTCATTTAGCGTAGTTTTCGGGAATTATATTTTGCACACTATTGAACTCATTATTGAACCATAATTTCTTTCAAACGTATAACAATATTTGTAATATACTATCAATGCCAAATTCGCTGATTAGGAAGCAGTCACGATTTTTAGGAAGCAGCCGGAAATAGAAGCAGTCTACGAGTAACACCAGAAGCTTAATATATATAAGAGATCATATCGTCCAGAAAACATGGCATACTTCAGAAGTCACAAAATGCTCAAAAGTAAAAACAATACAAAAAAGCAAAGAAAATTTGTGTGGACATTTTACGGATCAAAAAAGAATGAATATTGATGGGGAATACGAACCAACCAGGAATTGTATAGTGTATATCACAAACCCACACTGTTTGTCGAAATAAAAAAAGGACACGTTACGCAGGGAGGGACGCTTAGAAAGAATGCCAAACGACAGAATAGTGACGAGTGTACACCACCAAAACTCCAGAGGAAAACGGCTCAAATGTAGAGCTAAGCTTTGATGTATGGAGGGTGTGGAGAGGGATCTACAGCTGCTGGTGAATCCAAACATGGAAAAGAAAAGGTCTGAGTGGAATAATGTGGTGAAAAAAAAGCCAAAGACCTTCACGGGCTGTATCGACACAGGAATGGATGGATGGAATACAGCACATGGTTAGGAACAATGTAATAAGAAGATATTACATTTCTAAGGGAAAAAATCACACCATTCTCGTCGTAGCAATCTTAAGTCATTTTATTTTTCTTAAATTATTGCATTTTTTGGGTTATATTCGACCATGGCACCATAAGTAAGTTTTAATACGTGTTTAATAAATACATACTTTGGTTAATGTTTCAAAGACACAAACCTTGCTGGGAGTAGATTTCCTGAGTGTCTCTGACTTTACTTCCACAACAACCAGGTCCACTTTCCAGTCTGGTTCTGGCCCTTTTGAAAATTGCCATGACAAACATCATCGGAATAGCAGTGATGACAGCTGAGGCCAGTGAATAGTAGATCTGGGAATGAACCATTCACAATGATGTGAAAATGCTCCCCAACTTAAAAGAAATATAATAATTAAAGGGACGCAATGTAAAAGAGTAGATATTTTGAATATAAATAAATCTTTCTGAGACTGTCATGATTTAAAAAAAAATATTAATTAATAATTAAGAAAGAAAACGTATTTTGGGACTTTATAAGACCAAGTGACTATTAATGTATTTTTTATTATTTAATGAATCAATGATAATTTGTTTTCATTGCTAAAAAAGATTGTCACAATTATAATCTTTTATAAAGTTGTAAAGAAGTGACGATTTATTCTCAGTCGCTTTTCTGAGGTCACTATCATATTTTGTTTTTAAATAATTTTTTAGAGTAATATTTACCTGTTGTAAACTTATTTTTAAAGGACCTATTTCAAAGTCTACTTTGGGTCTCATCCTGCCAGCATCGGGGGCTCCACGGTAAAACATTGCACTTGTAATCATAGCCAGAAGTAGGAAGGCCAAACAGCACCCAGCTCTTTCAACACGGCTGTAATAGAGGGTTTCAGCAAGCTAACAAATGAATACTGAGCATTCAATAAATCTATTGATTTCATGATATCACACTATCAGGAAAACTAAATTGGTGAACTTTTTTGTTTTTATTTGTTTTTATTTTATTTTTTATTATTTTAAAGAAAGGACATACAAGAGATTACTTGCAAAATGTATGAAACAAATTGCAATGTGTGTAAAAATTATGCAACATAAATTTGGATATGAAGTTATCGGCATAGATCAGAAGTCACCAAATATTTTCCATGGCGGGCCGGATAAACATTTTGTACAACACTTGCAAGCCAGAACGAAAGTTCTTGGAAAAAAAAGACGAATGGGTGAGTGGAGGACAATGTAATCATGGGTGAGTGTCGTGCAATGTAATCATTGGTGAGTGTCGTGCAATGTAATCATGGGTGACTGGCGTGCAATGTAATCATGTGTGAGTGGCGTGCAATGTAATCATGGGTGAGTGTCGTGCAATGTAATCATGGGTGAGTGTCGTGCAATGTAATCAGGGGTGAGTGGCGTGCAATGTAATCATGGGTGAGTGTCGTGCAATGTAATCATGGGTGAGTGGCGTGCAATGTAATCATGGGTGAGTGGCGTGCAATGCACAAAGAGCAAAGACACCAATATATTTATTTGCTAAAAATTTAGCAAAGAAGGCGACGTTAGCAAAAAAAGATAGTTGCATGAGACCTAGCTTACACATACTCGAAACTCACCAACTAAGCAGCAAAAACGTTAAGTGAGATTTGTGAAACTGATGTTTGGCTTTTAAGATCTTATCAATGTATTGTTTGGAATTGCTTCATCCAATCAAAAGAATTAGTTTTCAAATGTTTAGCAATCCCTCTCGTTCGATGCGTTTACATCACATAGTTTTTTTTGTAATGTTTGCTAACAGACCTAAGTTGTTCCATGCATTCTGCAAACGGATGCCAACGTTTCCGTTATCTAATGTCCGAATTGACAGTATTAGCGGGAAAATACTTAATGGAAATTGATTCTTATTTTAATTTGTTTTTTAAAAAGCTTTACCTAAAACTAACAGCTTAAAGTGACTTGGTAGGTTTTTTAAAATAATGTCATCATTTCTTTATTAATTTTTTTTAGATACATCGTTTTTTTATGATGATCTGAGTTCGAATTCAAACCACGTTAAATTTCGCCAGTAACTTTATTTTTACCAGAGATAGAATGTGATAATGTGATCTCTACGTCTATTCAATATAAATTACTATCAATAGCAAAAACATCCCCTCAAAACAAATGAACCACAGATTGTACTACAAGCGTCGGTCATCTACTTTTAGTAGTTAACTTTTTTGGCGCCAGCTTAACTCGATCCCACAAGGCACTGCGATGCGAGTAGTTAGTGTATTCATTTTAGGTACTTTTTGTTTATTTTCTAACTATTAAGATACCGTATTTTACGATTTTGAGACGATATTATACGATGTTTGAAGTTCGATGGTCAACTGGGGTTGGAAATAAAATGAAAATCTAGATACAATAATTTAAAATTGAAAATGATAAATTCAGGCGCATAGCAGCTAGGAATATCTTCTAGTAATCTAAACATAATAGTGAAATTTAAATTGTATCACAACATCTCGTCTTCCATACGTTTTATGAAGCATGTTTAAATACCATCGGTGGGCCGGATGAAATGGCCTCTCGGGCGGGATCCGGCCCACGTGCCGTAGTTTGGTGACCCCTGGCATAGAACATGGGAAGCGTATGCACTTTGTTTCCTATAATACAAGAAGACATTTCCAAAAGGCTTACACTGGATTCAATTTAAGGTAGGATGCTCTAGTAAGAGCCGAGTTTGACAATTGGAACTAAAGCATCAGACTCATCTTGCAAAAAAAGAGACTAACTTTTTGTTTCAGCAATCACTATGAGTCTCAGCTGAGCACTCTTTTGTCTGAATTTTTAGTCCTTTTCTCATAAATACAATATGAAATTATTACCTAAAGCGACTTCTCTGCGGTCTAATGAAGAGTGAAACCCACATATGCTCATCGGTTATGTGCTGTTTGGTATTAGAGAAAAACAAGCTGCGTAATGTCTCCAAGTCTTCAATACTTGTGACCTCGATCATTTTCTCCACTGAATTGCCTTCTGGTGTCAACCATTCCTCACAAAGAAAAAAGTTTCTAATGACAAAAACGTGAAAGAATTGCATTAAATAAAATGATATCTAAAACATTTTAAATACAAATGAATAACCCATCCTAATAAATGGTAATCTAACATTTTAGTGAAAACCTTGAAAATTAAATTAGAAATACAGAAAAAAAGTTATTTATAAATAATGAACAGAGAAAGATAACATTAAAACAATGACAAATATGATACATGGTAATGCATGTGCTTACGCTCGACCAGTCTGAATATCAACAACATCCACACGGTCCAGATACCAAGTAGCTTCTTCCCCCCTGCCAGAGTTATCATGCCATATTCTCAAACACTGCAGGTCTCCTAGAGTTGATGGGCATGCCATAACAAAATTGCTGACACTTCCAGTTGGAAAGCCCTGGATAAAAGTATAGGATGCCTGTAAAAAACACTGTTTAAAAACACACACAGGTCCCTTCCTGGTTAAGAATTATTTTGTCTTAAAAGTTTTTGATATTTCCTTTCAGCTTTTGTATTGTGATTAAAATATACTTTAACTAAAAATAAGGAAATTCGTTACCTCAAAAAAATATTACAGGTTAATTTATTCTCAAGCATGCAATGGGAATAAGAGTACAACCCGTGCATAATGATAAAAACTAAATGAAGACATGTTATATGTTTTAACTGATATCTGACGACACTCTGGTGTGTCATTGTACGGTAACATGTGTTCCAAGAGAATGTTTAAATAATATGATTTGAGAGGATGAAAAAAATATTTTAAAATATTGACTTTCCTATTATCTATAATATACGACGGATTGCGTTAAGCCATGTAAAGTTTGAAAAGAGTGGAACAATATTATTTTGGGCTTTAAAAAATACAGGAAATTTCGGCACATTTTAGTTTTGAACAGATCAACTTTCATTTCCAACTGAGAATTTTCCTTTATATACAGAAACGTAGACGACCTGCATTTTTAACATAATCTTAAATTCTATTGTTACTTTTGTTTTGTCTTGTCTTCTGAACTAGGCATTTAGCCGAATCATCCTTATAATTGTTCTGTCTTTTTCTTTTGGAAGCCCAAACACATATTGTTCCATGGTTTATAAATTGTTCCTATGAAGGTTTTGGTACCTTAATATAATTCATATTGATTAATATTATATTCATTTTTATTGGTCGCTGGTCTTCCCACACACAGATGAAAAGTTATCAATACTTATTTGGCGTGACAGAGAATTTTAGTCATTGGACCTAATGATCCATATGTGCAAAAATGTTGCTGAGTTAGGTTATTAACTATTAGTTCCACCTTACCTCTTTTACTCCATCTGACAATATTCTGACACCAGTCTCATCCTCCACTCCATATAAACAGAAGCTAACTTTAGACTTTGTGCCTGCAGATTTTCTTAATCCAGTGTGGACCGTCAAGAGGTAATAATAATTATCATCAGCATAGTTGTCAGCAAGGGGGAAGACACCCCACTGGGAAAAAAAACAAGAAACATGTGAAATATTATTTTTTGACCATGTCTCAATCAAATGTGTCCAACAAATTATACAGATAATCTTGTATCGTTATGATTTTATTTTAACTTTTAGCCCAACTTCAAAGGTCACTCATGTACATGAAGTAACAACAAAAAGCTCAAATTAACTCTTGATGTCACGTGAAATTCAAAGGGAACATTTATTCTCCGATTTTCTTACTTTGCAATCGATCGATAAAGAAAATACAGAAATTTACAAATGTATTTAAAGAGGATATGGTGCATATCAAAGTAATAATCAATTATCTCAATGGCTGTACCTGTAGCACCCCTTTTCTGTCTTTATAATGAGCCCACAAACAAATAATGGTGAAAATCAAGTAAATTCCAAGAAGCACACCAATCAGAAGGCCTTGGCCTTTTATATCAAACTTGCTGAAAACTGTGCCAAAGTGAATTGTGTTGGGTACAAAACTAAAGGATAAACCGTTGATGATTTCCGTGTCATCATTACATGTGCATATGATGCTTCCGTTAGATTTTGTCATCTGAGGATATAGCATTTATATTATGTTTATTAATGGGGAATATAATTCCAGTTCATCTCTATAAATAATATAAAAGGTAAAATCATAAAAAATATATAAAAAATGTTTTAGTGCCAATTTTTTTTATATTAATTAAGATTAAAAAAGTGTGTAAATATTGTCAACAGTTTTTTTACACTGCTGTGCTTACGAATTTTACAAACTATTGTTTAAAAAATGGGATTTATTTTAAAAATGTTAGAACTGTTAGTTAATTACTGTATCCCAAAGCCTGCTCTCTATCAGTCATAATCTGTCCTAGATATATTTAGCAGTTTCACTGTAGCTACATTTTCTTCCATAACCATTGTTTGCCAGATGAACTTAATCAAATTAATCCCAAGTAAATGGCTTCCATATAAGTATTCATCTACATTAAGCAGAATTGTCTGTATATGTATATTCGTACATTTTGTGCACGTAATAACAGTTAACTTACTTTGCAGACATTTGTATCCCAAACACGCATTGTCTTATTAAAACTCATGCATTGCGCTACGGTCACAGCGAAGTGGTATGGCGATTGCAGGGTCGGATCAATTGCTGGGTAAAACATAATTTATTTATTTTTGTAGTAGATTGTGAGCGCACCAAAATATTACGTTAAGTAGGAAAAAAATAATGCAATCACATTTCTTCTTTCTTTAAAATTACAATTGATTTATTTGAAGGGGCACTGCATGAATACTCAATATTACGACAGCACCTGTTTACGTAAAGCATTTTCACTGATTTAAAAAGAATGTCAACCTTACCGTCTCTCTTCTTCCTTCCTGTTGTTTGCCTTGTTGGATAACCTAAACGTGTTGAAAGGTTTTTCTCTTAGGTTATGTTAAAACATCTGAGTACAAAATTCCAAAAGTGACCCGCTCATTGACGTAGATTCTTTTAAAGAAGCATTCCAGTGAATTTGAACATGATTTAACAGTTAAGTTGCGAGTTATTTATTTTGTTTTCTTACTGAACACGACCTCAAAATGCATGTAATATAGGTTATAAAATGGAGCACTTATTTCAAATTTAATATATAATCTCTGCTTACAATTATTGTACTAAATGAAAAATGTGTCTTTATAAAATTAAAATCAATAAAGCTGTTTCTGTAAATATGCATATGAGTGTAGTCATTTTACAAATTTTTATATTTGAATAAATCTTTAAAATTAAGAAAGAAAAAAAACTTTGAATATCACATGTCAATTTACCTTGTTCAGGTTTTAATCCTATGTATAGTAGTCCAGTTTGTGTAAATGTTCCTGGAGGAAAACATACTTCTCCGCATGATTGCAACATTTCTTTGGTTAAAGGTTTCCTAAAAAGTTGGAGCCGATTAAAACTTGTGCGAAATCAGCGACTTTAACCGATAAGTAATTCTAATTAATTAATACCGTATACACTTTCTGTATAGTTTTTCAACTTAAAGGCTAATACTAAGTCTAAATGTAATACTAAGTCCAAATGTAATACTAAGTCTGAATGTAATACTCAGTCTAAATGTAATACTAAGTCTAAATGTAAGAAAATGTGTTTAATCACCTAGAAATCAGCTTTTTTAAAATTTATATTGATTTACTTTTCTTTTAACCTGGAAATTCTATTATTGTTTATTAATACTGTGTCATGCAAAACTGGCTCAAATAAGATTTCCTCCCTAAAATATTGGTAAAATGAAAAAGTTAGATTTCAAAAGGTACATGTGCACATACAACATACTTGTGATCATAAATAATATCAGAAGGCTCCTTATCCATTCGTGCATACAGTGTGTATGTTATTGCTGGATTTGTTGGTCTTACTTTAAAGCACAGGTGGAGAAATGTTTCACTGAAATTGCACAGTTTGTAACATTATAATTCGTTTATGGACTGACAGCATGTTGAAAGATTTTAATGATAACTTCTCAGGAAAAAAAATAATCCAAGAGACACTGTTTTGAAATTGTATTTAATCAAATTGTATTGTATCATATGAGTTACTTCTATAGAATCTAGCAGCAAACAAAAGAAATTTAAAGATATCCAAATACTCTGCGCCTAAATTGTAACTCACGGATAATTTATCTCATGATAAAACATTTGGGACGCATCCTCTGCAATGAACTTTGCAGGTTGAATTTCAAAATTTTCTTCAACACTGCAATTGCTGTCTGCTGTTTCATGAAATACGGTAGGATTTGTTAACTTCAATTTTGTTCCATTTTCAGCCACTGCAGATGCAGTCACAACAGTTTTTACATATTCAGAATTAAGCCCCTCGTAGTAAATGTTTAAGCTGTTGGCAGCCTGTGAAAAAACAAATTCAATCCAACACATTGGGAAACTTGATGAAACTCTTTAAATTTTTTAAACAATTTCTCAAGCAATAAAGTATCAAAAAGATTTGGGAACAAAATAGAACGGATTATAAAAATAGATTAATTTAAAATAATCATTTAATGACAAGAAACATCTTTTTTTTTACCTGAAGATGAATAGTAGTTAAACTTTCACTGTCAACTTGTGCATCGTCAAATGTAAACCCCAGCGGTTTGTTAAACATTGAACTGTTCATTATTTCTGCCAAAGTTCCCTTTTGAACAGCCATTTTGTAGCTCGGTGTCTTTGTCTCATACCTTCCTTCTGGGTTTTCTAAAGTCAACGCCCTGGTGAATACATCATCCCATGCTGATGATATGTTCCCTGCAATACTGACTGCCTGTATAAAAATATAAAATTCAGTGTTATACCATTTTGAACATCATTTTATGAAGTGAAATAAATATATTTGGTTTAAATTTACAACGGTATGTACGCTATATGACGTTTTTTTAAGCATTTCTATATTGAGAATACCAATGGTGACTTAACGAGCCATGTAATTAATTAAAAGAGTTTGGACATACAACTTTTTTATAAGAATAAACACCCCTCTAGATCAGGCCTACACAACATACAGCCTGTGGGCACCGTATGACCCGCCAGCACCCACTTTGCGTCCCGCTAATAACGAAATATTCTTTATTATTATCATTTTCTTAAGAACTTTCCACCCTGTTGTATTTTCGTTCGGCCCACACAATTATTTCATAAAGTATTACGGCCCACCTTACATTTTGAAATTTGCGGGCCTGCTCTAGATCATAAACACTCAAAAGCTTTGCATGATGTTAGTGATAAATATTTATAAAATGTGAAGGGGCTCTACATACGTTTGATCCCTAATTGCTTCTATATTGAAGCATCATTGAAATATGTCTGTTTAAAATTGATCAGTATTCAAGATACCTACCATAGTGTAAATAGGCCTACCTGTTGTAGTTGAACAGACTGCGCTCGACGACATAATTCTTGTGTCATTTTTATAAAATCCTCATCTGCATTATCATCTTTAATGATGTTTTCTTTCAAGCAAAGAGTACCTAATACCTGAGTTCCCGCATGAATGATGTTGTGAATCAGATCTATTACACCTGAGATAAATACCAATTTAATGGATTACAATAAAAACAACTGTTATCATTGTGGACGCAATGGAAATAACGTTGATTTAAAAAAAAAAAAACTTTAAAACAAAAACAAACTAACAAGCATAATCTTTAACAGTGGTCGACAAATCGCAAACAGAGTGCGGCTCAGCCATTCGGCCACGAATCCGTTTTAACTCCGAAATTCAAAGTTCTTGAAAATTTCTTGCAAAGAAGTTTGGCTCTCAAAAAATTATAATCTTCCTGCAGCTGATTTTTGCTCTTTTGACTAATGAGTTTGCCGACCACTTATCTGCACTCTTTCTGCTATTGTAATTTCAAAGGGCAAAGGTAAAATTCATCATATACGTTCTGAGCTATTGATGGGTCATGTTATCATTCTTTTGGCTTACCCGCAAGGCAGGGTCTTAGGTCAGGGAGACTGAAGTCAACTTTATTGTCGTCGCTCTTTCTCATGACGTCAGTCAATTTTGTTAACGCCACAGAGGCTTTAGCCTGAAGATTCATCAGAATTAAGATATAATAAAAACATAATGGGGCTCGATCATTTCTAGTCTTTAGTAAATGGGAATAGGGCTATTAATTTTTAACAAAATATTTCTAGAAAATATGCCGATAGCCCCATTGTTTGGAAATGCTACTATTCAAGTTAAGCTTGCAAAAAAATATTTTTTAAAATTATTTTTCTTCATACAGAGAAAATTCATTCGATAAAATTGAGTTCCTCTTTTTGTTGATGTTTATCATTCTTTGAAATTTAACGAAAAAGACAGATGTGTTTCTTGTATTTATTATTTTGAAATGTGATTTAACAATGAACATTTACAAATAAATTATTTAAGAAGATTAAATCCCACGTGATGTGATTAAAGATAACTAAATTATAAAATTTCTCATTATGTATAAGAAAATTATATTCAATATGTAAGTTGTAAAATGTTTGTAAGCGTTTCTAACAATCAGGGCGGTATTGACTGGTGAGTGATCATAGCAGCCACTGGGGGGGAAGCGCAAGATTTATTTTGACGTAAAAGAGTTTGGGATGTTTACGTTAAGACAAAATAATCATACAAGTGAAGAGAGCGTATGTTAATTACAAACAGCGCCTCTCATTTTGATATATGACTAATAATCATCGATAGAAATGTTTAATAATTACTGGTTCCTGCTCTTGAGGAACGCGCCTCCGAGGAAACTCGTGAGTGCCCACATGTGGTTTGCCTCTTCGTGGCGTGGCAGACTAGCAGGAAGGCATTGACCTTCCGAAGCTGAAAACCCCGGCCGACCTCATGACTTGTAACGCAACAGGATTAATAACGTTGTAAAATGATTACTTGTTGCCGTTGATGGATATGAGGCTTGGGTAACGGTTTAAACCCACGCCGATGACTTTAGCTGCGCGGCCGTGAGAAAGCCGCTCCTAGGTAACCGTTTTGTCCCAGCTTTCCGTTCCGACTGAAAGACTCTCTGGGCAGTGGAGGTGGTAACGCAACACCTTCTCTCCGGACTGGAAGCAAACCTGCCCAGACCCTCTGGGAAAGTCGACTGCGAACGCCTTAAACACAGCGTTTTCGGTCGACCGGGCGTCTCCCAGGCCAGGGAGTGGGGTTTCAGACATGCTTCCGTACTGTATGGCGACGGGAAGACCGGGGGTGTGGGTGTGGGTGGGCTGGGGGGGCATTAAGTCGCGGTAACATAATTCTTATTTCACACAACGAAACGAAAATATACTTTTGTTCTTTTTCCATAACAGTTGGTCATGGGCAGGGGCGCCGGCATTATGGCCTAAGTTGGATCACATAACACCACTGGAAAAAAATTATTAATACTAAAAAAGTATTAATTTATGTTCTTTGGTCCTATGACTTTAAATAGTTTATTTACAATCAAAAATTATTTCCTTTTATGTCACAAGTGACCACGGCTTAGAAGAAAACGATGGGCGTAGGTACAATAGATAAGTGAGTATTTAACCAGCCATCAGCAGAACTAATGGTAGTACAGGAAAGACAAGATAACTTGAGAGACAGGGAGACCGTGCAAGGATGTAGGCACAATTAACTATGCCTTGAAATTTAACAAGACATTGTGAACTAACAACACAAAAGAGTTTGACTTTTCAATGAACTTTACAACTGAGCCGAAAACCAAAAAAACATGTTTAGCTATACTTTTAATAATAGCAATACAGGTGAGTTTAAAGCATCATATAACGTTGCATTATTAGTTGATCAGTCACAAACAAATGGCGTAGCATTCATCCTACCGGGGATAGGTGAGTTATTCATTTATTTTACACTCTGCTACGGAAGATTAGTTGTAGAGTATAGGACTGTGCTCGGAAAATCGCGGCTCGTGAGCCGCATGCAACACTTTTGCGACCTGAGTGCGGCTCGGCCAGTCGGCAACAAATCGGGTTGGAGTCGAAAACAAAGGGTCTTGAAAAGAGATTTAACTCTAAAAAAATTCAATCGTCTTGCTGCTGATTTTTGGCTCCTTTGACTAATGATTTTGTCGACCACTGGTGTAGGAAAATCAAAATTGCTCGCAATTCAAGTAATGGAAAGACTTTATCGCCATGTGTATGTTTTGCAAGTTAAGACAACGAACATCTTTTTACTTTATTATTTCATAACAATCCTGTTAATTAAAACAAAAGTCAATGGAAACATATTTAGCAAATGTGGGGCAATATAAAGACTGGCTTAAACTGTTCATTATTACTCATTCCAGGAACTTTTATACAAAAATAAGTGCCAAATGTATCGATTATTATTTGTGTAACTTCTAACCAACATATGCTTACAATGATGCAGTAGTAGCAAATTTCATGACCTCTCTGATAATGATGCAGTAGTAGCAACTTTCACGATCTCGCTGAGAATGATGCAGTAGTCGCAACTTTCACGACCTCGCTGAGAATGATGCAGTGGTAGCAACTTTATAGACCTTGCTGAGAATGATGCAGTAGTAGCAACTTTCACGACCTCGCTGAGAATTATGCAGAGGTAGCAACGTTATTGACCTTGCTGAGAATGATGCAGTAGTAGAAACTTTCACGACTTCGCTAAGAATGTGCAGTAGTAGCAACTTTTATGACCTCTCTGAGAATGATGCAGTAGTAGCAACTTTCATGACCTCGCTGAGAATGATGCAGAGGTAGCAACTTTATTGACCTTGCTGAGAATGATACAGGAGTAGCAACTTTCATGACCTTGCTGAGAATGATGAATTAGTAGCAACTTTCATGACCTTGCTGAGAATGATGCATTAGTAGCAACTTTCACGACCTTGCTGAGATTGATGCATTAGTAGCAACTTTCATGACCTTGCTGAGATTGATGCAGTAGTAGCAACTTTCATGACCTTGCTGAGAATGATGCATTAGTAGCAACTTTCATGACCTTGCTGAGAATGATGCATTAGTAGCAACTTTCACGACCTTGCTGAGATTGATGCATTAGTAGCAACTTTCATGACCTTGCTGAGAATGATGCAGTAGTAGCAACTTTCATGACTTCGCTGAGAATGATGCAGTAGTAGCAACTTTCATGACTTCGCTGAGATTGATGCATTAGTAGCAACTTTCATGACCTTGCTGAGATTGATGCAGTAGTAGCAACTTTCATGACTTCGCTGAGATTGATGCAGTAGTAGCAACTTTCATAACCTTGCTGAGATTGATGCAGTAGTAGCAACTTTCATGACTTCGCTGAGATTGATGCAGTAGTAGCAACTTTCATGACTTCGCTGAGATTGATGCAGTAGTAGCAACTTTCATGACTTCGCTGAGATTGATGCAGTAGTAGCAACTTTCATGACTTCGCTGAGATTGATGCAGTAGTAGCAACTTTCATGACTTCGCTGAGATTGATGCAGTAGTAGCAACTTTCATGACTTCGCTGAGATTGATGCAGTAGTAGCAACTTTCATGACTTCGCTGAGATTGATGCAGTAGTTGCAACTTTCATGACCTTGCTGAGATTGATGCAGTAGTAGCAACTTTCATGACCTTGCTGAGATTGATGCAGTAGTAGCAACTTTCATGACCTTGCTGAGATTGATGCAGTAGTAGCAACTTTCATGACTTCGCTGAGATTGATGCAGTAGTAGCAACTTTCATAACCTTGCTGAGATTGATGCAGTAGTAGCAACTTTCATGACTTCGCTGAGATTGATGCAGTAGTAGCAACTTTCATGACCTTGCTGAGATTGATGCAGTAGTAGCAACTTTCATGACCTCGCTGAGATTGATGCAGTAGTAGCAACTTTCATGACTTCGCTGAGATTGATGCAGTAGTAGCAACTTTCATGACCTCGCTGAGATTGATGCAGTAGTAGCAACTTTCATGACTTCGCTGAGATTGATGCAGTAGTTGAAGCTTTAATCATTTAATGTCCTTGCTGGGATTTTAATGGGACAACTTTAACATTTTATCTTGATCATTCAACTGATTAAGTTTTAAAAGGCTTCCTGTTTTAGGCAAAGCTGAATCTCTACAATTATAGAATGTGACTCTGCGTCGCCCCGTTTCAAATTAAATATGCTTCAGTTATAGTAATGCATTTAGTTGTATACTTTTTCATATTCGAAAAATAATTACGTAGAAAAGTCATACCTTTAAACGTTTCTAGATAAATATTAAATGTAATCTAGAATGTTCCAGACAGTTCTATATTGTTTTACTACAGGGGTCTAAAACATAAATTATCTGCAGGACGCAGGAGGGAGAGTCTGAGTGAGACTGGGCCGCGTTTATTTTTATTTTTTTTAAAGCAATCACAAATTCAATAAATTAAAACGTTTACTATCTGCTCAATGTTTATTAATAACAAATAGAAACATTAAAGGTTCTCAAGAACGCGGCTTCACTTACTTCCTATTACTCATTGCTGCCAGAGAACTGGCAGCGCTTCTTCGTTGCTCTTAGCGAGATTAACAAACAACATAATAAATGAGGATGCAGTAGTCAGAGAGTGAATTCTGGAACTATGACGTCATTTCTGACGAATGAAATAAATATTGCTCGATAATTTAAAATAATAATTTAATATGTGACCCTCAACGATGGTTTCTGTTGTATGACATCAAAGCTAGTGTTGAGCTAGTGTTGAAAAGAGACGGTTGATAGAAATGACCTTTTGGCTGGTATTGAATCAACAAGCAGTTTTCAACAGTCTATTTGTTGCATCAAATAAATCTACATTAATTTTGGCTAAAACAATAACTAATCACTACACATACTTAATGCTAGTTTGTTCCACAGATTAGACCAACACGATATTAAAACTCGAATATTGATGTCCGATTGCTACGATTTACACAATTATGGTTGTGCCTTGCTTATAATCAACGTTCAAACTTCCTGGTATGTATACGAACATAATAAAAATCAGAATTAGACTAAAACCATTGCAGAGGGTAACTGTATAGATATGTGAAGGGGAGAAACGCGCTGGGCGCATTGATACTTAAGTTTGCCATCAGGTTTAGGGTTTCAAAATATCGTCTTGCGGGCCTCAACTCGTCCAAGTGCAGTGAGTTTGAGAACTCTGTTCTGCTAAAGTATATCATGTGATCTAAAAGCTTATTGAAATGTTGTGTTGTTCTATTCATTTTTATACTTTCCTGGGGATTTTCTCTAAATATATCCTTCATAAACCTACCGGTAACAAAATCCCACTGGGAACATGATCCTACTGAGGGGCGGGATCGTAATGGGCAGATATAGCTAACAGTAAACTGGAACCCACCGGTAACGCGATAGCATCGGGTAACGGGATCAAATCGGGATCCAATCAGAGAAGTAGTTCACACCGGCAAAAGTAATCCCAACGGAAACGAGATCCCAGAGAGAGCAATATCCTAACGGGGTCGGGATACTGACGTGATCGAAAACTCGCCGGTATTAGGTTTCACCGGGATCGGGATATCACCGGGATCGGGATCTGACAAGGAAACGGGATCCAACGGGATAGGGATTCACCGGAAAACGGGTTCCCGCAGAGATCGGGATACCACTGGATCGGATTCCACTGGGATCCCACCGGAAAATGGGATCCCGACGGAAACGGTAACACAAAAATATTGGAATCCTAAGAGATTATAATCTCCAAATTGGTTTAGCGTCGAAAGAGGGATCGGGATCCCTCCGGGGGATGGGGTGTCGTCGAAAAACGGGATTCAATCGGGAAACGGGAACCGATTGATATCACTCCGAGATCAGCATACTATTCATACTGAGCTCAACACGAGAAAAACAAGAAACATGATTGTTCCCTAAAACTATATGAGTGTCAAGAATGCAATAAGAAGTTCTCTACACGCGATTTTTCTACTATGCAAAGCACAATTCGTTCACAACTGACATCCATGGTTCCTAATGTACTCATCCTTCCACCCCAAATCATGCAAAGACTCTTTACCATTCTCACAACTTCTCAGACTACGACGCCTTTGACAACTTGATGTAGACTTTTTAGAAAAAGCTTAGGAATTGGTGGATTTCTTCCGCTCCCGATTATATCCTGAAAATACTCGTGTACGTTTAATATTTTGCATTCCAGCTGCAAACAATTCCAACAGAACATCGTAGATGCTTACGTTAAGGCAAACAATTCCAACAGAACATCGTAGATGCTTACGTTAAGGCAACAATTCCAACAGAACATCGTAGATGCTTACGTTAAGGCAAACAATTCCAACAGAACATCGTAGATGCTTACGTTAAGGCAAACAATTCCAACAGAACATCGTAGATGCTTACGTTAAGGCAAACAATTCCAACAGAACATCGTAGATGCTTACGTTAAGGCAAACAATTCCAACAGAACATCGTAGATGCTTACGTTAAGGCAAACAATTCCAACAGAACATCGTAGATGCTTACGTTAAGGCAAACAATTCCAACAGAACATCGTAGATGCTTACGTTAAGGCAAACAATTCCAACAGAACATCGTAGATGCTTACGTTAAGGCAAACAATTCCAACAGAACATCGTAGATGCTTACGTTAAGGCAAACAATTCCAACAGAACATCGTAGATGCTTACGTTAAGGCAAACAATTCCAACAGAACATCGTAGATGCTTACGTTAAGGCAAACAATTCCAACAGAACATCGTAGATGCTTACGTTAAGGCAAACAATTCCAACAGAACATCGTAGATGCTTACGTTAAGGCAAACAATTCCAACAGAACATCGTAGATGCTTACGTTAAGGCAAACAATTCCAACAGAACATCGTAGATGCTTACGTTAAGGCAAACAATTCCAACAGAACATCGTAGATGCTTACGTTAAGGCAAACAATTCCAACAGAACATCGTAGATGCTTACGTTAAAACAGAAGTTGCACGACTCAACTATCTCAGATTACATCAACACGATCTGCGCGTGGAACAATACAAGGGACTTTTAAGCGCACTTCAAGCAAAGGCTGTCAATAACAACGCACGTTTAATCAAAATGATCATTTTACCGTCAACATTTCTACGATGTCCCAGATAAATGCAACACAACTATCAGGATGCCATAACCATAGATGGTACGTACATTCGGAAATCCTGGTTGATTTATCACTGTCATATGTAATACTCAGCATTTTTTATATTAATAGTACCTAGTAAAACAAAAATGTCAAGCAGTGAGCGGTATGCGTGACGGTTGAATCAAGTTTAAGAAGGTTTTATAAGCACGAGACTAATATATTAATCGATAAAGAGCCACGGGTATGGTGTAGAACTTTCTTTGGGACTATCTTTAGGACAGTATGTAGGACCGTATGTAGGAATGTATGTATGTAGGCTATCTGTAGACATGTATGTAGGACTGTTGTTTTAAGGTCAGCAGGAAGAGTGTAAGACTGTCTTTATGCTTATAGTGTAAAGGCCGGCGTGTATTATAGATAATCAAAAGTTGACTACGTTGTAACACTTGAACACACCGGGAATTTCTCTAAATACCCGGGCCGGTGTAAAAAAACTGCATTGAATTAAGCTCAACTCTTACACTGCCATATGCTACGGCGGGCACCAAATAGTATTACATATTTCTATAAATACATGCTTACCATTGACGAAGTAGTCATAAAGTTGGTGTTATTTGTTGCAACAACCATAGAATTTGCTAAAATTTGCACTTGTCCAGGGCTTTTTATCGTGATGTCATCAATGACACTTCCAATAGCGTCAACGTATTTATTAGCAGTCTTTTAGAAGAAACCAAAAATAAAATTGCGTCACATAAAGTATATTAAACTGAAAGATCTCATTTTAAAATAAAAAAACCTTATTTGAAACTATTGCATTTCTGTTGATACATATTTTACCTTTTCAAGTTATTAAAAATAATTAAATGGGACTACATTTTTTTTTCATTCCTAATACTTTGCCATGCATACCGTTCAAACACTAGTAATTAGTACCATATACTCTAAGGTATTTTCAAAATAAATATCTTGCATTGGACTCTGAACATATTTCTATGTGTTTGAAAAAACAACCCAATTTTGAAGACCCCAGCATAGTGTTAAATTTAGACTTAATGTCAATTGATTCGACTCTTTATTTTGAAATCTTAAAGACGCAATCGCTCGATACTTACCTCACCCAGAGTAGACCTTGCAGTAGAAGTATCTCTGTCACTTGTAGGGTTGGCAGTGGTGGTTTGAACCGAACCACTTACAGTATTATCCTGTCAAGTTATTTCAATTTAAACAATCAAACGTCAGCCTACTTATGTAAAATAGATATATTTATTAATAATTCAATTGGTTTTGATAATTAAAACCTGCAACATTAGCCGTGTTAATTATTTAAATCTAAAACGACACCAAAGCCAAAAAACTTTAGCCATGTATTGGGCGTCTTTGTTTTACAACACAACTCACAACCGATGTGATGAGGTTTGACAAAGCGGCAGCACGCTGCGCAATTTTCATGGGGTCCTTCAGGTCTAAGCTGGAGTTCATCCTACGCTCCATGACAGAGAGGACCCCGTCCACACTGTCGTTACCTCCAGGATTCCCAGGTGCGTACATGTTGAAATTTGGGGAAACCTTTAGATAGTTGAAGAAGCAGACTTGAATTAATATTTGTCATTTTAGAGTAATTTTGATTTTTAATTAAATATTTGAAAGAATAAAACAAATATAATACGTGCATGCATATTTTGTTGGAGAGGCAATAAAATAGTATGTTATCGTCGACCATAAATATATATATATATATAATGTGAATAAAAGCATGCTGTTCGCAGTAACGTTAGAAGACCTAATAATTTAATATTTTTTTATTAGAGACTAGTTATAGCTCGCCAAACATTGGCGAAGGCAATGCGTGAACTTCCCATCTACTAAAGTTACTTGATAAAACATGCAATCAAGTAACCCACATTTAAAAATCCCAATTTTTGCCACACCCTTCGCCCATGATACGTTTCTGCACACTTTTTATTTCACGCCCATTAACTTTATTAACATGCTGATGTCCATAACGGCTTTTAAAAAGAATATTATCATTCCACCATATTTTAATTGAGACGATTTCATTTTCCGATAAGAAAATAAAATATTATTCACCAAACGTAGTTGCGTTATAAAAAAAAAACACATTCAGAGAAGTTATCAGAAATTATATTTTGAGCGCTATCCGAAAACGGAAGCAATCACACAAGCAAAATATATATCAGAAATTATTTTAACAAGTAGCTTTGTTAACACACACACTAAATTAGCACAATAACTCACTGTAAAATCATTTAAAAATATACGCCTTAGCACGCTGGTAAACCGATAGGGTATCTAGATGGACATAACTATCACAACATCTCGTTTTATGAGCTATTTAATAAAATACAAATAATACATTAGAGTTTTTGTTTGTCTGTGTAAATTGTGAAAAGAAATAGCGAGCAACTCACAAATACAGTCAAGTTACAGCTGACTTTTTCCCTGTATATATCTATAACATTGACTGTCACCTCGCAGGACCTGTTGTCAGCACCACACTCAGATAGAAACGTCCCGGCTGATATCTCGTCTAGAAATCAATACACAATAGTTGCAGGGATAAACATCAACTTTTTTTTTAAAAGTTAAGTTTTTTTAAAATTATTTTTATATTGGCTGACTTGTTTGTTTGTTTTTTTTAATTACAATTTAGTACGTATAAACCTAAGGGGGAAAATGCGATAACTCTGATCGTCGCTTGTAATTTTAGAGAAAAAAAATAACCGTCTCTTAAAGGAAAAATAATATTTTCGTAACATTGTTAAATATTTAACAAATGAAATCATTATTTTCTAAATATTCCAATTTCTTTTAATAGTTACAACTTTTTTTTAAAAGAAAAGATCGAACCTTACCTCCAACGTAAACCAGCTGTTTGCCCAGCAGCGTATCCTGATATATTTCATACTGGAGGCCGAAATTCGAATCCAGACTTGCGTTTCGAGCTCTCCTGATACTCTCATCTTTCCATCCAGGAAACTTAAAGGTGAACATTGTTTCAGTTGCTTTACCTGTACAGGGTGATAGATATATATATATAGTTTGTTATTGATCAGTATAGAGATTCGTTGATGAGCCTATGTGGTGTAGAGATTATTGTTGATAATTTATATTAGAGAGGTTTTTTATTATGAGATGTTCCAATTTGAACAAGACGAAATCCTTAATGAAAATCGGGAAAATCCAAGAAGAGCCAACGCTGCCAGATGAGAAGTTTTTTTTAGTGCAGATTGTGCAGACCAATAAAATCAGGAAATTACAATTCGCGCAATAAGCGGAATTATACAAATATATATATCCTTCCTAATAAGACTCTACGACCCAATGTGCTTCTCTTTGATTTTTGTTTCTGGGGATGATGATGAGGACTTTTATAGCGCTTGTTTCCATACTATTTTAGCAAGCTCAAGCCGCTATTATTAAAGAAAATTTGTAAATGTTTCTTTAAATGGATCTTTTAACATTTTTATAGGAAATATGGCAAACTCGACTTATTTCTAGCATTCATGTGTAATCAAAAATGGAGGGTAATGAGGGAAAACTCAAATTCCAATCAGCAACCATGCCACCGCCCTGATTTAGTAGTAAGGGTGTTTGAGTTGAAAGTGAAATTGCTATTTGAAGACTTAATCAAGCACTACAGATTTGGACGTGTTAGAGACTATGCTCCACTTGATCGAGTTTCATAAAAAAGTGGTCAACCACGTGAGCAAATATTTCTGAACATTTCCCTGGAAGAGAAAGCCTGGGATAATGAAATAATTGACAAAATTATATGTGCAGAAATCCCTGATACAAATGTCAAGCCGTTGCTACATGAAATTCAAAATTCTTTATGAAATTACGACCCCTATTAAAAAAAAAAATTAATTAAAACATAAAAACATTCAAGGATAAAATTCATACCTGGGACAAAGAATGACTTTGGAAAAACAAACAGGGAAGCAATTTGAAATCCCTAACTTACCCAAACTTCTATTCTTTATAAATGACTTGTCAGAAGTGAAAATGTTCCTTTACAACACAACCATGCACTATTGGCGTACCAAAAATGAATTAGTATTTTCCATGTGCACTTAAAAGCATAGCAAATCCACTTGAGGTATGCAAAATTTATGACAGTCTTTCCAGGCTGCCAATAAAATGTATAAAGAAAGTTACACTGTAATGACCGACATGTGACTAATGGAACAAATGAAATAGGCCAAAAAGAATAATCTGGGTTGAAACGTGAATGAACAAGAAAACCAGAGAAACGATCGAACACCGCAGAATCAGAAAACTTAGGAAGAATGGAGCTCGAGCCCAACGTAAGAGCCTTTCACGTCCCTGATCACGATGGAAGAATTGCGCGCCGTACCAGGAAGGTGTCAACCCGCAAAATCACCAGGCCCTTATAAGGTTCATAACGAAATGTTGACCCACCTGGGCAAACAAGGAAGTGAGATTTTGCTGGCTTTTATAAACCGAACCAGGACAGCAGGAAATTGCCGAAAATGTGGAAGAAAGCCATACTAATCCCAGTACCAAAGGAAGGAGAACCAGGCCACTTACCGACTAGCTACCGGCCGATCTCACTCACATCATGTGTTGGGAAAGTGGCCGAACGAATGGTAGGCTCTACTGGTTTCTAGAAAAGAACAAGTACTTTCCACCTACGCAAGGTGTGTTCTGTAAGACAGTCAGCCAATGGATCAGGTGATCCGTCTATTCCAGTCAATGACTAACCACCTCCAAATAAAAAATCACACGGTCGCTGTGTTCTTTGACCTCAAGCAGGCGTATGACCCAGTATGGCGCATTGACCTCGTGTATAAATTCCAGAAACTGTGAATTTATGGAAACATTTCCACATGGGTGGAGGCATTCTTAAAGAGCAGAATTATAGCCACATGGGTTGGTATTAGCATTTTCTGATCAGCTCGGAATCCCGCAGGGGTCCGCCCTCAGGTGCACACCTATACTCGCCTGTGTATACGAACTGCACGAGAAATTGGAGTCCGAGAATGCGATGTTCGTGGACGATTTATCGATTTGGAGCTCGGGACAGGACATCAAGACATTGCAGATCCGCTTGCAATACGACCTAGAGAGAATTGAAGCTTACGCGAGTAGGTGGAAAATGGTCGTGAACACGGATAAGACGGTTTACTCGATGTTCACAAACGGAAGAAACGAACTTAAGGTTGAAACGAAACAAACCATCAATGGGAAATAGCTGAAATGGGATCGGACTCCAGTTTACCTGGGAGTGAAGTTGGACCAGAAACTTGAAATCCATAACAATGTAAACAAACTATGCGCCAAAACGTCACACAAATAAGCCTGGTGAAAAAGCTGGCCTGCACCAACTGGGGCGCAGACGCAAGACTACTGAGATCCCTATACCTCAGTAGCTTAAGAGGGGCAATGGACTACATCCTCCAAGTCCAGACCTTCGCAAGCCACACGGCTCTAGAAGGACTGGATTGCATCTAAAACCGAGCACTAGCGATTGTATCCGGGGATATACACACGACACACATCGCGGCGGATGAAATCATGCCAGACGTCAAAACGCTCGATAACAGACGGAAAAAGGCAGGAACTCTGCTTTCAGTTACAGGATCGATGGGTAAAGAAGACCAGATCAAAGAGACCCTCCTTCATGGACACGGTCAAGAGTCTTGAGGAAGACAGGGCATTACCCGAAAGCAGCTAGGGACATAGTGAGGGACATGGGGCCCCCATGAGAGCCTTATCCGACCTGAAATTTGACTCGACATGACGAACACCAAAGTCACTAAAGCCAGCACTCAATCAGAACTATCCGAGGCAGCGTAAAAAACGATTGACAATTTCTCAGACAGCCTGGTCAAAGTCTTCACAGACGGCTCATGCTTCGCATCAGAAAAACGAAGTGGATAAGGCGTATCCTCCAGGATCCAACGAGGTAGCCCCACCCAAGTAGCTATCCGGATCCAGTGGGGAAAAAAGGAAAAGCCTCGATGCAGAGATCGAATCAATCCTGGTTTCCTTCAACAGAGTCTACAAATGACTAGGAAAAAGGAAAAACTTTCCGGACTTTATTGTCTTAACCGACTACCGCTCAGATCTCCGGCAGGTGGGGCGGGTCTTTACGGATACCACAAGGGTTAACAATATTCTGGAAACAGTAGAAATCATCAATTCAAAAGGCGGCTACAGTTTATCGCTTCGCACGTTGAGGTGGCGCAGCACGACAAAGCGGATTTCTTGGCCCAAGAATGCGCGGCCCAGCCGCAACCCGATAAAGCAATGACTCAGCTGGGAGTTCACAGTTGGTTAAAAAACCACTTTCGGGAGAAGTGGTTGAGCGACAGGAGAAACAGGAAGACAGCTCAACCGCAAAATGTCGCGACCGAGTAAGAGTGACCTTTGGTGGAAAGAGAGGCGAGCAGAACTTCATCATTCAGATGAGGAAAGGCCATTGCGCGACGTGCAGCTACCTCCATCGGCTGGACAAGAGAAGGGAACAAAGCTGTCGGCAGACGAAACGGGTGCTCACTTGGTGATCGCCTGCCCCTTTGGAGGGAAGTTAGCGGAGGCCTGACTTGATGATATGATTTACGGCGATACCCACCAGATGAGGCAAGCCGCCACAGCATTAGTCAGGGCTAAAAGAGATTGAATCTCAGCACTAAAAAGGATGTGACATTATAAGTATTCCCGTTGTTAAGTAGTAATAATAATATTGTTCTTGTGATTGCAGAGTGAACTTAAGAACTTGTCTGTTAGTGAAGTATGTAGCGAATGAAAATTCGATAATCATTTGATAGGTCAGTTGTTGAATGAGATTGCGTCTTGCGTTTTTGCGGTCTGTCATTTTCACCAGAAGCCGCAAGGGGATACGTCCATGATTGTTTCCAAAACCCATTCAACATCTTCAGTCCTTGATACATTTTGGTACATTTTGTGTTTAATAAGTTTATTCAATTTTTTGTTTTCTTGACCAGACACTAGTAATTTGACCAGACACTAGTGATTTGACCAGACACTAGTAATTTGACCAGACACCAGTGATTTGACCAGACACCAGTGATTTGACCAGACACTAATGATTTGACCAGACACTAGTGATTTGACCAGACACTAGTAATTTGACCAGACACCAGTGATTTGACCAGACACCAGTGATTTGACCAGACACCAGTGATTTGACCAGACACCAGTGATTTGACCAGACACTAGTGATTTGACCAGACACTAGTGATTTGACCAGACACCAGTGATTTGACCAGACACTAGTGATTTGACCAGACACTAGTGATTTGACCAGACACCAGTGATTTGACCAGACACTAGTGATTTGACCAGACACTAGTGATTTGACCAGACACCAGTGATTTGACCAGACACTAGTGATTTGACCAGACACTAGTGATTTGACCAGACACCAGCGATTTGACCAGACACCAGTGATTTGACCAGACACCAGTGATTTGACCAGACACTAGTGATTTACCAGACACCAGGGATTGACCAGACACCAGTGATTTGACCAGACCCTAGTGATTTGACCAGACCCTAGTGATTTGACCAGACACTAGTGATTTGACCAGACCCTAGTGATTTGACCAGACACCAGTGATTTGACCAGACCCCAGTGATTTGACCAGACACCAGTGATTTGACCAGACCCTAGTGATTTGACCAGACAGCAGTGATTTGACCAGTGACTTCTATTTAATCACTTAACTGCGCTCAACAATCAACAGAAATCTTGCGTGATCAGACATCTAGCAACGTTTTTAAAAAGATTTAGATTTAATTGCTAAAATTGTATCACTCATTAATCACCCAGACCTGACCTGCCTTCGGCTCCACACTGCACTTCCCACTGTAAGGTGCCAAGTTGGTGAAGACGACGTGCATGGCTGTTGCCTCTGGCAGTGAGGTGAAGGTGACTTTCAGTACGATTGAATATGTGGCCCCTTCCTCCCAGAGGCCCTCTTCCGAATCAAACCCAGTGCTGTTGGGTGCTGTAAAAAAAAACCGCGGACCATTATAAAGCGAATTGTGGAATGTGCTTAAAATATGGTGTGTGAAAAGTGTGTTTAAAATATGGCTTGTTTAATGTGTTAAACTATGCTGTGTGTGATGTGCTTATAATATGCCATGTGTATTGTGCTTATAATATGCGTGTACCGTGCTTAAAATATGATGTTTTTAATGTGATTACAATATGATGTGTGTTATGTGCTTAAAATATGGTCAAAGGCAGAATTAGACTTAAAAAAAGACTCCATTTTAGCACCAAATTATTTGTTCCGGTCCATCATTGAAATCCATCATTCTTTTAAAAGGGGATACGTTTCCACATTTCCATCTTTCCTTAAAAAACAACTGCTATAACTTGTTATAATGTTTCAATTTACTCTTCCCTTGATTTTTACTGTTGATCCGTCTCTGCATTTTCAGTAACATTAAATAACCAGTACGTGCCGACTAAGTATTATCAAAGAAGCACACGTTCTATTTTCCACGAAGGAAGAAATTTGGTAGGATACGTTTGACACTGTATTAAGAACAATAATTACATATTAAAATGACTAACGTCTCGAGTATAATAAAGCAAAGACTTATAGTATGTTTAGCTCATTAAAAAATATGCTTCTAAGAACAGTGAAAGAGACTGAGAAAACATATCAACATTTTGAACAGTAGGAAGGGAACAATAACCATTTTTTTTCAAAGATATCTTCACTGACTTAAGACCGCCAAGACAGCATCCTGATTAAATCTAGGATACATACAAATAAATAGTTTACCAGATTTGATCTGCGACCGACTCCAAGAGCTCGCGGTGATGTCGTCGAGTATCGGGTTGGTCGGTTCGTTGTTGTACTTGTATATGCTCCACTGGTACTGCGCCTCCAGTCGGTCCTTCTCGGTGCACGACAGACAGATGATCACGCTTTTAAGAACTGTTCTTTCGCTGGTCAACAGCTTCTTTTTGCAGTTCCACACGCATCTGTGTAGAGAGCGGGTAGTGGTCCAAAAAAATTTAATATGATTGGGATGTTTTATCACGGCCATGCAATGATTTATACGCAGAGTCGTAAAGTTGGCCCTGCAACCGCTGCCGTCTCAGATATTAAAGGAGCGGAATTTTGTAATAAGGGACAAACATAAACTCTTCTTTGAATTCGAAATATAAAACTAACAGGGGGGGGGGGGCCCACCAAAGTTTACTCCGCTGCTCTGATTGTACGACACGTATAACAATGTTAAAGCAGATTGTTCTAAAATGTCATGCCATGGTCACTATTTCAACACAAAATTAACAATAGATCGAAATGACCAAGCTTATGAATAAACATACCCTGCCCCCCCGCCCCCCACAACTTTGAAAACTAGAACAATTACGAGTCCTTGGTATGGTAATAAGAATATGTCAAATGGTTTCTGTTACGAAGTGCTATTCACATAATTAGTTCAATAGCTCCGTTTGGTCTAATGGTAATTATTAAGAAAAGTAGTTATCTGCGTGGATAATGTTCTTTATTAAACAATAAAATCAACAGCGTGCCTTCTTCCTCCCACTATCTCTCTGCAAAACACCAACTACTGAAACCATAACAAAAAACACGTCATCTTTCATACCAAATATGAATCACATTGCAACAGCTACACACTTAATCATCACACCAAATATGCTCACTAACATATCAAGTATAAAAAAACCACAAACCAAAGCACACAGGCATTGAATAAAACGTTAACAGTTTCAATAACTTACATACTTAAAACGAAGAACAATGAGTAGTTCAAATGATGTTTCACATAATTTGTATAACTGCAAATGTTCATGTAATTGTCAATCCTTTCTGGCGCTTATTTTGCATTTTTCGGATTGACTTCAATGTTCTATATTATAACCAATGTATGGATATTTCATCCCATTTTAAAACTGATTGCTATTGCTCATGCAATTGTTCATGTTGATTCATATTGCAAAAAAAAAAAAAAAATCGCATTATGAGCTGATCTCATTTGAGCGTTATAGTGGTGAAGAATTTATTTTTAAAATTTGAAAAGTGAGTCCTTTTTATCAGCATTAAAGATGAGCCTACAAAAGCTACACCTTAAGCCTTAACGCTGCACAAAACAGAAAGTGCTTAAAACTTGACCAAAACAATAGGAATTCTAATCAAGGCAACCAATTAAATAATATGTTAAGAGATTATCCATAATTTTTTATTTAAATTTTTTATTTTTTTTAAATAAAGGATTACACATTTTCATGGAGCTTAAGTACTTACCAAGTCTAAACTTCGATAATGACTAAAGAAAGCAATACTCCAATGTAAATAGGCATCAATAGATAAGGTAAAGGCCCAGTATTTAGAAAGCAATTATAAATGTCAATAAGCATAAACAGGTTATGTCATAGAAGTCGAAGCTTCGATAATGACTAAAGAAACATATATTTAGAAAGTCGTAATGCCTCACTGTAAATAGACATACATAGATTATATCAGAGAAACTATTTATTTCTTAATACTCACTCGATAATAACGTTCGGCGGCTCGTTGGCCAACAATTCAATGGCCTGGGTGGCTACATCAAATCTGTCATTCTTCTGTGCCGTCACCTCAATTAGAAGAAGATCTTTTACTTGAAAACCAGACGCATCAAAATTGATTTCATCCGCCGACGTCATCTTTGAGTTAGTGCAGTTGGGCAGCGATCTGTAACTCGTGTCACTGTTGTAAGGCTGGGTGTATCGGGGTATGTCATCTCTTGAATTCAATTTGTAGCAAGCCCAGGAAAAAGTTAGCTTATAATTTTTGTCAGCAGGATCTCTGGAATACGAGCCAGCGTTCAAGATTATCTTGTTCCCCAGCTTGCTTTGTCGAAAGAAGCCGCCAAGAAGGCCCGCCTCGACAGGCGGGAATGTAACGTTCATGAACATAATGTCACTCTCTTTCTCTTTTCTACCAATGACGGACATATTTATCATAATTTCATACATGCCAATGTCTTTGATGACATGACTGAAATCGAATGCTATGGCGCTTTCGTTTTGAGTTGGCAGTGACACGGAAGTCCAGTTGTTAGTAGTGGTTGACGTAACAAGTTTGAGTAACTTCCATTCGATGAGAAATTTGTCGGAGCTGTTGCAACTGATTGTTCTCTCTGCCCTCGCGCTTAATGTCGGTATTGTTGACAGCCATACCTTTAAGGGCGTATCCATCTCTCTGTACGTTAGATCGAATAAATCTACCGTTGAAATGCAAGGTACATACGTTTCGAAATCATATGTCGCCGCCTCCAGTACCCCGCCATAATCCACAACAGCTGTGACCTGATTCGGACCCACATCTGAGTAAATAGTTTCAGTTTTAACGGTTCTCACATTGAAATCAAATGTTTTCTGGTCGTTCCCTGGGTTCATTTGAAACGATGCGTTGTAGGTTTCATTTGACATTACTCTTACAAGCTTAAAGACGGTCGGTTCATTCACTCTTATAAGACGTCGGTACTTTTCCTGGAAAAAATCCAGAATCAAACCAACTCTAAGCGTCACCTTAGTTGAGTTTTTCTGACCAAATGCTTGGAAGTAGACGTCAATGCTGTAGTTACCCTTGGCATTGTAAGTATGGTTGTACGAAATATTCGGGTGCATGAAAGGGAATGACACATTAGTAGTGTTGTCCCCAAAATACACAGTTATGATCAGATCTGTGTAATTCCCCCTGAGGTATTTATGGGTGATTATCACTGTTCCGTTTCCCCTTGATGTGTCATCGGCGAATGGCACCAGGGTATTCGCCATAATAGCACCAGTGTCACCTGCTGGTGATATTATGTTGTAGTGGGCAATGTTGTTTGCTGTAATATGTTTTTTTTTAAAGTATAGAATTAAAACTAAACTACAAAAATATCGAAAATGTATAGGTGTTGTTAAAATATGATACATTACTTGTTTCCTTCTAAATTTAATGTACAATTAATATTTATTTGTACAATAGTTAATAAAATATTTATATGTTCTTTTTTATTTTTAAATAACTCATTCTAACTGATAATGTATTGTAAATATATTAAGTCATCGTGCGTACCAGATGCATTTCTTATCAGCAGAGGCGTATCTAAAGGGGAAGTGGAGAAGATTTCCCTGGGCGCCAGACTAGTTAGGGGAGCCAAATATTATTTTATTGACGAAGATAATGGTTTTGAGAGTCGAAAAAAGAAAGCGAGACTCTTTTCAAAATGTATATCGTCCCCGGGCGCAAAACATTTCAGCTAAGCCTTAACAGTAAAGGTCAACTGGATGAGAACTGTAAATGGTGGGCTCAAATTAAAAGCTACCGGTACAGGTATTTTCTAGAGATTTGAGTTTGTCGGGATCTATGATAATCACTCATGGAAAAAAAATCGGTTTTTAATTAACTTTACATTTTCCAACAACTTTAGTTGTTTTGACTTTTGGTTAAATAGGTGGGTTTTTTTTTGGAGCAAGAATATTCAATTCACTTATGAAAGTGTTTCTATAGCAATGCAAATCAAACAATCTCAAGTAAATATGTCAATAAAAAATACATTAGGAAAATGAAACATTGAATGTGTAAGAGTAACAGTTGAACATATCGCAAAACTCATGGTTTCACAGGTCGGGGTCGTCTTGTCAGTATTGTGGGGATAGGACTGGGCCAATGAATATACTGAAGCCCCCTTATTCCTTTCTAGCCTATTCAACTTATGTAAGGAAACGAATTTAGCCACCATGTTGTTTGTCCCATAAGTTATGACCAGTATTTTTTTTAATGATAATTTGATCAGGGAGATGTTGGGTTTGGGGGGGGGGGGAGGCTTTTCGATTCTGGAAAAATTATATGTCAGCGCAAAATTATTCGTAATATCGTCCAGTGCGAGCACTGACTCAGTCACCCGTGCCATGCATTAAAATAATAAATTCCTATCGTGTTGCCCCTTAAAGTGTGCTTTAATCCAACTCTATTTATACCAAGCCAAAGGAGATTTATATTTTGTATGTTCAAAAGCATTATTTTCAATTAGAGACATAGTGCGCTTTTTTTAGACACAAATATTCCGCTACGGTCCCTTTGAGAAAGTGGTGTGAGCTAAAATTTAGTGTGGGTTTGGGGGGTGGCAAAGGCTCTAAAATGAAACTGAAGATGGGGAGTGGTGAGGGGAGGACCAGCGATTCCCTTGTGAACTTGTGGCCCCCCTAGACGCGTGACGCCATAGGCAATCGCCCTGTGTTCAAATGCTTTAAGACGGGCCTGCTGAAAGTAAACGTTGATGCTATATTCTCCGAAAAGAATATTTAAAAAAAACACCGAGATATTACACTCTTGCCCCAGCACACCACCACCCACACTAAAAGCTATCATTAGTTATAAGACAATTAGCAGCGTTTAAGAAAATTACCATCATACAGATGTATCTTATACTCTCTATGAATATCGACATATTTTTACCATTAGAGTCTTTGCTCAAACAGTAAACGGATGCCTTGTATAATCCGATGTTTTCGTAGCTGTGGTTTCTGACGTAAATGAATCCTGTTTTTTTGTCAGGGCTCAGTTTTATGTTTGCCTCTGTTAGGTTGGCCGTACCGTCCCCCCAGTTAAGGGTGCACGTGACCTATCAGAACAATGAAACGTGACAAACTTAAATACGTTTTTGAAAATATCTTATAGATAAAAGTACACGAAGGCAGAGGCGTAAGAAGTGGTGTGTAAATGGAACAGTCTGTCAGTGTCATGCACTTATTTCCTTCAAATGGGGGCATTTTCGGCCGACTGTAGATGTTGTTTTTTAGGGTTGAGTCGAAAAGCTTGGCCTGCCTCGGGCGACACTGGTCCTAGCTAGGCCACTGCCTCAATGAGGTTGAGACGAAAAACTTGGTCTGCCTCGGGCAGTAGTGGTCCTAGCTAGGCAACTGCCTCCATGAGGTTGAGACGAAAAACTTCGTCTGCCTCGGGCGTTAGTGGTCCTATCTAGGCCACTGAATCAATGCTTTTTATAAATTAGCTGCTAGATTTTGTAGTTTTGAAGTCTAATTTTTGTTTTAAAAATGCAGTTTGTCTTAATCTGTGTTACCTGCTTTTTGGTGATTGAAGTCCCATTAGGTTTTAAAGCAAATCCGATGAGTTCCTTTGGATAAAAAGTACTTGTGTGTCCCCGGTTCGATGTGATCTCAAAAGTAGGATCTAAAATATTATAAATTGCTTAAATATGTTGGAATTTTAAAATAAAATACAATATAATATGAAAGTACATCAAGGCGGTCAACAAATCGATTTGCAATAATTTACTCTGTATGTATATTTTGTTGTTGAATATTTCCTTTGATTTCATTTGCCAATTAAGCTAACTACACAATCATATAACATGGATTAGGCGTATTCGTTTTCTTCATTAATATTTTCACTTACCTTTTGTTAAAAGAAATGTACCTTAAAAAAATCTTACCATAACGTACCCCTGAAAGTTCACCCGCTTTCAAACAAACGCACGACGGCTATTTACGTTTGTATAAAACAAGAGCCTTAATGCCAGTTTTGGAGACCCTCTGCCCCCATTTCACTTCTGTGTCTCTCTTAGTAAAGTGTACGATCAGCCAAAGCACCACTCGAGCCCAAGACTGGTCAAGTTATCCAGAACCCAAACGATCAACCCGGCGTTGGGTAGAGCATTATCTTGAACTATAGATTCTGGAACTTATTTTTCACAGTAACAATATTTAGATTCTTTCACCTCCTGCAATCCTACTTCCAGCAACAACGAAAGAGATCTCTACAGTTTGTTTTTTACTCTGTTTCTTGTATTTTTATTTGTCCTGTTCGCTGAAGACGGCTCTAAGCTACAACATTAACATCTTATCGTCCTGTCTTTTGATTCAAGCTTGTATATACCTTGTTCTACTATTTCATTTAAAAATGCAACATTGTGTCTGTTACCTTCTGTGCTGTGGCGCCTGTTACTTTATTTACCTTAGGAGCTGATCACCTGCCCCTGTCCTGTCAACGTTATCGCAACCCCATTAGAAGTAACATTATCATTATATAGTCTATCTACAATCAGAATTTGTGTTGCGTATGGCTGGTACTTATAAATAAGGGATCAAAACATTTTGACATTAAGAAAAAACAAAAAAGAAAAAAAAGCAACGAATGAACTGGTACACAATTTTTGGTTTAAAGAAAGTAGCCTCACTCACCGACATAAAATGGTCCGACTGGATAAGAGGCGCTAACTATAAACGTTTTCACCACGCTGTCATCACAAGGGCACGTGACGTTCACTGATACTGTGTAGTTTCCTTCATTCTTGGGTATGAAAAATACAATCTGATCCTTCACACTATGCGGAACTTCAGTGACGTTACCTGGGTAATCACTGCTGGGATCACTTTCGTTTTGATAAGTAACCTAAAAACAGAAGAGCCATTTGCTCGTTTATAATTCTCCATCTAATATATGATATATGTAATACTATGATAACGTAGAGGACAAAAATTGTTTAGTAACAAAATACAAACTAGTTACTGTCATAACACAGAACAAAAGGCCACAAGAAACGGTGTCCTCATCAAAGGTTTTATCATAAACTATGTCATTATAAATTATGTCATCATAAACTTTGTCATCATAAACTATGTCATCATAAACTTTGTCATCATAAACGGTGTCATCATTAACGGTCTCGTAATAAATGGCGTCATCATAAATAGAGTGTCATAAACGATGCCATCTAAAATATGTCATGACAAAGGGTGCGTCTTAAACAGTGTCTTCAGAAATGTGTCATCATAATCAGTGTCATATTGCACATTGTCACAATTAAAGGTGTCATCATAAATAGTTATGTCATTAACTTTGTAATCAAAATGAGTGCCATCTTACGACGTGTCATCATTAACGTTGTTGTCATAAACGGTGTCCTCATAAACGTGTCATTACAAACGGTGTCATGTTACATGTTGTCACAATTAAAGGTGTCGTCATACATAGTGCCATCATTAACTTTACCATCATGAATAGAGTCACCTTAAGCCGCGTCATCATAAACGGTGTAACTTGTAAATGACGCCAGTATCGATGTAACCGGTGTCAGCGTAACGGTGTCATCACAAACGTTGTAGTAATAAATAGTGTCATCACTAGCGTTTTAGTTATATATAGTGTCATCGTAAACGTTTAAGTCATATATTGTGTCATCACAAAAAGTTGTAGTCATAAATATTATCATTAAAAACAATGGTGTCAAATACGGAGTCGCCATAAAAGGTGTCACAATCAACAATTTCATCAAAATTAACATTTTGAATCAGATGAATGACACTAAAAGTATTGAGTGAGATGAACGACACAAAACAATTTGAGTCAGATGAATGACACTAAATATCTCCAGTCTTGAGAATGATACAAAACATCGTGATTAAGATGAATAACACTAAACAGCTTGAGCCAGATGAAGGACACTAGCTATCTTGAGTCAGATTAATGACACTAAACATCTTCAGTAGATGAATGACACTTAACATCGTGAGCCAGATGAATGACTCTGAAAGTCTTGATTCGGATGAATGACACAAACCATATTTAGCCAGATGAATGCTGTTAAACATGTTGAGTCCAGTAAACGTCACTAAACATGTTGAGTCAGATAAATAACAATGAGCACCGCGAGTCGGATGAAGGACACTAAACATCTTAAGTCTGATGAACGACACAACATATCTAGAGTCTTGTGAAGGACACTAAACATCTTAAGTCTGATGAACGACACAACATATCTAGAGTCTTGTGAAGGACACTAAACATCTTAAGTCTGATGAACGACACAACATATCTAGAGTCTTGTGAAGGACACTAAACATCTTAAGTCTGATGAACGACACAACATATCTAGAGTCTTGTGAAGGACACTAAACATCTTAAGTCTGATGAACGACACAACATATCTAGAGTCTTGTGAAGGACACTAAACATCTTAAGTCTGATGAACGACACAACATATCTAGAGTCTTGTGAAGGACACTAAACATCTTAAGTCTGATGAACGACACAACATATCTAGAGTCTTGTGAAGGACACTAAACATCTTAAGTCTGATGAACGACACAACATATCTAGAGTCTTGTGAAGGACACTAAACATCTTAAGTCTGATGAACGACACAACATATCTAGAGTCTTGTGAAGGACACTAAACATCTTAAGTCTGATGAACGACACAACATATCTAGAGTCTTGTGAAGGACACTAAACATCTTAAGTCTGATGAACGACACAACATATCTAGAGTCTTGTGAAGGACACTAAACATCTTAAGTCTGACGAACGACACAACATATCTAGAGTCTTGTGAAGGACACTAAACATCTTAAGTCTGATGAACGACACAACATATCTAGAGTCTTGTGAAGGACACTAAACATCTTAAGTCTGATGAACGACACAACATATCTAGAGTCTTGTGAAGGACACTAAACATCTTAAGTCTGATGAACGACACAACATATCTAGAGTCTTGTGAAGGACACTAAACATCTTAAGTCTGATGAACGACACAACATATCTAGAGTCTTGTGAAGGACACTAAACATCTTAAGTCTGATGAACGACACAACATATCTAGAGTCTTGTGAAGGACACTAAACATCTTAAGTCTGACGAACGACACAACATATCTAGAGTCTTGTGAAGGACACTAAACACGCTGAGTGTGATGAGTGACACTGAAAGTCAGTATGCCCTCAAAAGTTTATTGAATTTCAATGCGGCAAGCTTAAGGAGCTGCTATGTATTATCTATAACAATTACACCCGGAACAATAGCAAATGCTTCACTGAGCCTCGGAGTGCAACAATAACAATCATTCTTTCCACGCAAAATAATCGCTTGGAACCATCTAGACAAGCGGTTCTCAACCTTTCTAATGCCTCGACCCCTTTATGCAGTTCCTCATGTTGTGGCGACCCCCAACCATAAACTGATTTTCGTTGCTACTTCTTAACTGTTATTTTGCTTCTGTTGTGTATCGTAATGTAAATATCTGATATGCAGGATGTACTTTCATGGTTACTAATTGAACACAATTAAAGCATGGTGATTAATCACAAACAAACAATAGGTCATTACATGTTGTGATCTAGTTAATTCTAACTACAATGAAATGAGATGTTGTCTTGAAGCACGCGTGTAGCATGGTGTAGCATGGTGGAGCATGGTGAAGCATGGGTAACAGTCTTAATATAACAACAGTAAACTACATTGCTACATTTTGCGACAGTATGCGTAAAAAGCCAACGTCAGTTCGAAAGGTTGAGATTGCTTCTTTTTTTACCAAATCAGAAATGATCGGAGCAGCTTTTGCAAGCGCACAACGAAGACCATATTCCACAACAAGTCTACTTCTGTATTTAGACCTGATTACCATGGCATCTATTCTTCTGCGGACAGTGTCGTTAGATAAGGAAATTATATTTCGTCACAAATTCGTCTTCGATCAAAACGCGAACAAATTTTTTGGCCGCTGGCAGCAATAAATCTTCAGCAATGGTGTGAGGTTTCATAGCCCTGGCGAGTCTGAGTGCCACCAAACATGAAGCTTCAACAGCTGCTACGTTTTGTTTGTGGTACATGCCACCAGTGTCAAGTCTGGCTTTCTGGAGTCCATCAGTTTTACTTCTAAAATAGTTGGTATCCTTGCCGGTAAAAAGCTCGGGTGCTTGCTGTCGAAATGGTGATTTAGTTTTTTCGGCTGATAGAACTTCACAACAAATAACACATTGCGGTTGCTCAATTCATGTAACATTTTGAAGAGTTTAAGAAAAGGAGATTTTAAAGTTTGAAAGTATCCAACATTTTCCAAATAAAAATACAATTCTATAATTTGCCTGCATTTAGTGATACCATTTTACTTTTAAAATATATCAGTTACTATGTATTTTGTGACAGATTTTTACAGCTTATTATCAGGCTGACTCAATGTTGTAACTTGTCAACTGTTTCCACTGAAAATTGAAATTTATTAATTTAACTATATTTTATGGTTTTTAAAAGCCAATTAAATCTATTGTTCATCACTTATGAAAATTAGGTGACATCTGTAAATAAGAAAACAAATTGTAGCCGAAATTGTGGCCACTGAGATTTTTTACAAGCCACTGAGATCTTGTACAAGCCACTGAGGTCTTGTTCTGGTGGTGTAATTTCCGTGTAATGACTCAATGATAATGTAATAAATTATATTACGTTTATACTTTCACAGTGCCATTATCATTCAGCTTATTATAAACTATAAGTGACATATAAGTAATATGACTAATTATGACCTTGCACTGGTACTGAAATTTATGGAATGGGTGTATGTTATGCTATTTTACACATACACATCATTCATTACTCAGTTCACTGTAAGACTTTCATTAATAACATAAAAGATAATGGCCTGCATTTTCAAAAACAATGAAGACATAAAATATATTTTATAACGTGTTTAACAGCTTGTAATTATGTGAGACTAAATACAATAGCTATAAATGATTGACAATGACTATGTTGTAAATCATTGTATTGCTCTCATCAGTCAATGGTCAGATCATTGTAATGCTCTCATCACTCAATGGTCAGATCATTGTAATACTCTCATCACTCAGTGGTCAGATCATTTTTATACTTTCATCACTCAGTGGTCAGATCATTGTAATGCTCTCATCCCTTAATGGTCAGATCATTGTAATGCTCTCATCCCTCAATGGTCAGATCATTATAATGCTCTCATCACTCAATGGTCAGATCATTGTAATACTCTCATCACTCAGTGGTCAGATCATTTTTATACTTTCATCACTCAGTGGTCAGATCATTATAATACTCTCATCACTCAGTGGGCAGATCATTTTTATACTTTCATCACTCAGTGGTCAGATCATTGTAATGCTCTCATCCCTTAATGGTCAGATCATTGTAATGCTCTCATCACTCAATGGTCAGATTCAAAAGAAGGCGTGAAGCAGTAGACGAGCAAACTTTTCATTTTGCGTTTTATTTTTTTTATTTTTTGTCTTTATAAGGCAATCGTCGTTCATCAGGGGCAATTTTTAACAGAGATGTAACTTAGTACAACAGCATGCTGAGCTTGGGCAAAATAGTACTGAGTGCAGGTGAGGGCTACTGAAACTGATTAAACGTAATCCTACACTTTCCTCTTGGTACACTGCTTCTAATAACATACAACTTGAACAGTGACTATCTTTACCCCATGTATTATGACTAGAATGACTCTGCTTCCTAAAGAGATATTTAATTTTGCCTTTTAATTGTTCACTTTAAGCTTATCGTATATAACAATAGTAACATTTATTGTTCGTTCGGTGTAATTTCAGCATCGAACATTTGACCTACATATTTTGTTTATTTACGTTTCCCTTACTTGCCATTGGTTAAGCGCATCACTTGATATTAAGGGAGGTAGCTTTGAGTTTTTTTTCTACATTTTCAATGGACTTGTCTGATTCGTCTATAATATGCCCTATTTATAATACGCGATTACCCGTAAACGAGCTGATTGGTGCAGTAGATTTCACTGTATGTTTAAGCTTTATTATGGGGTGAATAGTTCAAGGGGGATATCTCACAAATGACAATTTGTGACTTGTCCGGTTTTTCAGCTGGACCAAATCAATCGGTTTCTAAGACAAGCGGCATCGGAAATGTGTGTTTTCCAATGGTCTTCGGCGACCCCCCAGGTTGAGAACCGCTGATCGAGACAAAACTGCCGTGAACTCGACATCTATCGAAAGTTTCAAGGCTGCCCTGGCATCTGCTAGGAGCCGTTAGGATTACAGCATCGTTTCCCCAACCATTGCACATATGCCAGTATATGGATACAGCAACTTACACTACCAGAAACAGAATCAGGAATTTCGTTATCAAATTAATAAATTGCACTCACAGTAAAAGTGAATTTCGGTCGAGTGCCCGCCGAGATAGAAGCCGTGACGCTGCAGTTGGCCATTGTGATAACAGAGGTGTTCCCCGACACCGAAACTCCTTGCAGAGGGACGTAGTCAACAAGCGTCATCTCTTTAACGAAATATTGAACCTTGACCTGAGGTGTGGCTGCTGTTGTTGTTATGTTCGTCGTGTTACTGTAGAAGTCGTCAATGAACAGAGTGCTGTTTGGGATGTTTTCATATAAGGTGACCGTAACGTTGACTGTCAGAGACGGAACCCCTAGTAAAAGAAGAAGGAAAAAAAAAGACAAATCGATCTTACAACAACACTTCCTGAGAAGTATGGTTCTTAATTTTATAACAAAGTGTGAAAGTGTAAGGAATTAATTAGTTTGATCGATCCATGACTGTGTTAGTGAATACTTCATGATCTTTGAATCGATAGTTCTACGACAAAACAAAACAAAATGACTTCCAATAATCGGTCTGCCAATTGGTTTCAAAACAATTTTACTGAGATGCTATTAAGATAAAACACCATTTCAAAGAATGATAAAAACATCATTGTGCCCACGTCAAAACTTGCAACGACACACCCCCAACAAATTTTGAAGTAGCTTTCGTTCATATAAATTATGTCGATTTTTAGATATAGACATCGGACATGTTGAATTACAACCCTTAAGACGTTATATTAAAATAGAATACACCTCATCAGAAGACTAAAAAATAAGTCAAAAAGGCAATAATTTTACGAACGTTTTTTATTAATATTACTTGATATAGTTGTTTTTATTTTAGAGGCATCATAGGAGGAATCATTTCTTTTCTTCGTTTCCTTGTTTCTTTGCTAAGTCAATATATGCATATTTTTCACACTTCAGATTAACATTTTAATTTTGTTAAAGCGAAATTTTGAAAGAAATGAAGTTTAAAAAAATGCTTCCTTTGTACTGACTTTAAATTCGTTTATAAAGAATGTATAAATTAAATTTATTCATCAGAAAATCTTATAACCTTTCCTTCATATCATCTTGTCTAATATGACTACACATGAGTTGTTAATGACACTATCAAATCTAATAAGTTTACTTACCACTCGGTATGTCGATTGTTAGCGGGATCGGCACTAGAGTGCTACGTGCAGGAACAGGGTCACTCTGAGACCCATTTTCCCCCACGACGGTCACGTTGACTTCAAAGTCATTGTCATTGCTTACATAAATGTAGAGTCCACATGAAGATGCCGGGGCGTTGATGTAAATGACATCTCCATCATCCCCCTCTACGGTGATTCCTGTAAGCTGAGCGTTACTGTACGGCAGAATAAGTAGCAAGCCTAAGAGACAACCTGTCACCATAAGGTTTACCATAGATTATTTAAATATTGTTTATTTATTTATATTTGGTCTGGGAGCGAGTTTTAGTTGCACATTATAAAATAAAACGTTCATATAATAAAATAGCAGTGATGAATTGATTGATTGTATACATGCTACTTTAGCATGCTAACTGCAGTCTGATGTTCTTAAATCTATTTAAAGAAAATCGTCTCTATTTGTTTCTCAAATGATTCTTTATCTTGTTCAATTTCCCTCAATGATTGAGGCAAACTGTTCCATATCAAGAGTACATAGTGATCAGCAATATGTTTCATTCAGCTGCCGACTACTACCTTTCAATCCAACACATAATACCAGCTAACTAGGTTTATAGATATTTTATTATGATCGACAAAAATAGATGCAACTGCTGTTCCATTACACAACATAGTCATGATTTAGGAATGAGCACTATTGCTGCATTGCCCATATCTCGGAAAAATAGACCAGCAATAAATGAAGTAGTTATCCTAGCGAGAAGCTAGTTAGGAGATAACAATTTATATTTTTTAGAAGAGAAGGACTTTTCGACAATTTTTTTTTATTACCTCCTAGAGACACATCAGTTAAAACTAAACAAAAACTTTTTGTAATGCAAGTTTATTAGATGAGATGTTTACATTTTAATCTAGGTATTAAAATATTTTTTTTAAAATTATTGTTCTCCTCCAAGCACCCCCCTCAGTACTGGGTTATCAAGCCTAGTACCCCTTAACAAAAGGTAAAAATGCATTTTGTAAAGAAAGAAAGAAATCGTAGATTTCTTTTTTTTTCCTTGAGCATGACAGAGAATTTTAGAGCGTTGAGTATACACGGTTTTTTTTAAAAAACATTTTAAAATTTTTTTTTATACATGTGTAACATTGCATAAATTACCATAACAATGAGGAGTAATTTTTAAAAAAAATATAAATAAATCAACATTCATATCATAATCTAACCGTCAATGGCTCTTCTTTTTCTACGACCGATTTTTTTTCCCCCAGACACACGAAATGCTACCGTTCAGCCCCCTTTAGTGTGTGGTGGGGGGGGGGGGCGTTAGCAGTCGAGGTCGGGGAATCCACTCATCAGTAGAATTATGTCACTCACCTAGGTTTAAGAGCGCCATGTCATCCTCCAAGTTTTTTTTTCTTAGGTTTGTGTGTCAAGCTTCACTTCATCGGAATACTTAGAACATGAAGATACAAACACATTAAAAAAAAAACAAAAGAATAGAAGAACTGTGTCGGATACAAACTTTATGTAAAATACAAACACTATTTACGAATGACTATTTTTTTCTTAATAAAATAACGTGAATAATGTTTCTAATTTATGCTTTTTAAATCTTCGAAATTTTTAAAAATTATCTTTTTATTAAATAAAGAAATATATATTGCAGTTTTTTAAGAATTAAATTAACTAATGTATTCTTAAGGGAACATGCATTAACATTTTTTTAGAAAATCAAACTAAATTGATTATGAAACAGTAGTGGTGGCAATGCTTGAACGTCCTATTATTTCTATCTATCTATCTATCTATCTATCTATCTATCTATCTATCTATCTATCTATCTATCTATCTATCTATCTATCTATCCTATCTATCTATCTATCTATCTATCTATCTATCTATCTATCTATCTATCTATCTATCTATCTATCTATCTATCTATCTATCTATCTATCTATCTATCTATCTATCTATCTATCTATCTAACTATTTATTTATCTATCTATCTATCTATCTATCTATCTATCTATCTATCTATCTATCTATCTATCTATCTATCATCTAACTATCTATCTATTCAACCATCCATTCGTCCATCTGTCCATCTATTTATCTATTTATTAATCTATTTATCATTAATCTACACAGTTTGAACAAAATACACAAGAATACTCTGACGTGGCTTAAAGCGCTTTTCTTTCAAACAAAAGACCGACGCGTAGACAGGCGTGGTATGACATTAGTCAGGGGAGCACCTTGGTGGAGTTAGCGCACGCGGTTCACCACCCTATTGACTTCCCACACACAGTCTGCGTCTCCTATCAAGCTTCTGCGCAATCTGACCCCCTGCCCCCCCCCCCAACAGACGCCCACACTTTGTAATGGCACCAGACTACAGAATAAAAATGAAGGGTTCAAGGGAAAAACCAGTGATGTCAATTTTTCGAAATTTGCCAGTTATCTCCCATGTGGCTACATTCCATTCAACAGAATAAAATGACACACGGGTCCAACTGAAAAAGCAGCGTAGTCAATAAATAAATATTTAGAAATATTAATATTTTGATACTTTTACGAGGAATTTTCAAACGTTATTGTCATTTTTCTCAAAACTCTCAAAACCTGACATCAGTGGTTTTTCCCTTGAGATCTTCATGTGGTTCAATAGAAATGCCATGAAAGTACTTTCACATGTTGGGGTGTGGGACTTTTTTTTTTATTTAAATAACCCTTGTTCCTATCTTTCCTTCTGTCTACCCCTTTCATTTTAAGAAACTGCAGTTGCCTGTCGAGATATGCGCTGCCGTGACAATAGACAAAGTTAAAGGATAATTTTTTTATAGAGGCAGGGGGGGACTTAACAAAAGCCTTTTTTTTTTCATTAGCCAGTGGTACGTTAGGTGTTCACGTATAAGCTCTTCTGATAGCATGGTCATTCATCAGGCAGAAAGGCGAACAAGAATATCGTTTATAAAGAAGATTTTAATAAAGCTATAGTCAAAATGTCTCTTTTTTTCAACATAGTTATTGAGACAAAAATGAAGTAATTCCTAAAGCACCCACTGTTCCTAAACTCTGTGATTATACCTACTTTTAACTTTGTGAATATACCCACTTTCAAACTTGGGAATGTACATATTTTCAATTTTTGGAATTAACAACTTTTAAAATTGTGAATATACATACTATCAAATTTGGGAATGTACCCACTTTCAATTTTGTGAATATACCCATTTTCAACTTCAGGAATTCCCCCACTTTAAAATTTGGGAATGTACCTACATTCAACTTTGAGAATTTACCTATTTTCATCTTTGTGAATATGACTCCTTGTCATGTCTGTTGCCTGGTTACGCATGCTTAAACAATAGGGCTGGGGGGTTGGTGAAAATGGCTGACAATACTGTAAAGCAACGATATTTAGCTATTATTATATTTAGGTTTTAAACAAAAAAAAATATTCCGTTTATATTTGTATATTTTAATGCATAATATGTCAATAAAAGTGAAACACCATTTTGGTCTCATCTATCAAAAAAAAACAAAAAAAAAAAACGTCATTGCAACTACAACTCGTAAGAAAAAGCCTTCCTGCGCACTTCAATAGCGTCAGCTAATGGCCGCAAACAAATTGGCCTATTGAAATATTTGTCATTGAAACAAAAAGAAACCAGTATCTGAATATTGATTGCTCTTACGGTCCGTGCTTTTCTTTTATTCAGAAATGTAATGCCTCGGGATCATCTATAATTTACAAACACATTCTTTGAGTACCTTTTGAAATTCCTCCCATCATTTGAAACAATGTGAGTGTATGACTCTAAAAGAATGAATTATATGACAAGAGAAGAACGCTTTTAACATCCAGAAATATATATTTTTTTAAGCTATGGTGGCGGGGTAAAAAAAACCTGACTAAAATGTATACTTGCGATTGCGAGTGATGCTCAAAAATATTTATAGGCTCTAATTGTGAAATAAAACAAAACTGGACTAAAATATATAGAACACAGAGCTTATGTTTTTTAATTTGTTTTGCCAAATATAGTTCCTTTGCAGCATCAATGTTTTTTATCAAATGCGCCTTATGACTAATTAAACCGTTGTGTTGAAAAATAGAGAATTTGTGTTTTACAATTTTGTTTTTCACTTCACGGCGTCCCTTGGGGAAGACACGGACCAACAAACGAAAATATTAAATTTAAAAGCTTGTATTGTCTTCGACATCGAGCCTGTGTGTCGAGTTTCAGCTTGAAGTTAATATAAAGGAGTTAATTAATCAACCAATAAATGATGAGAGGCGGCTGAAAATTTGAAAAAAACGTAGATACAAGTAACGCGTTTTATTAAAATCCCAATTTGTCCCCCAATTACAAGGTACGCACCTGCACATTTCTTTCACGCCCTTGAACTGTATTAATATTCTAATGACCCACCCGCTTTTACAGCTCATATTTTTTTCATGTCCCTGAGCTGTATTAATATTCTAATACACATCCGCTTTTACACCGCAGATATTTTCAACAATTATATTCTGATAAAGGAAATACGCACCAAACGTACTGCGATACATTATGTTCCCAGGAATCTCATTTTGCGCCTTTATCGGGAATGGTTCTTTATCTTCCCTTTAAAATTTAGAAAAAACTTATTTTTGGAGGGTTGGTATCTGAGAATGGTGCAAAAAATTTGTAAAAATGGTATGTCATCGGCAAAGAGTACATGTGTGCAATTTCAGCTCGATAGGTTGACGAGAAGTGCGTCAATTCACCGTCCGAATTTTTTTCCTGTGAGCCACTGCGCATTCAAGCCAGCCAGTCACCCACAACAAAAAGTGATGCTAATGTCAAGGATATATATATAAAAAAATATGAACAATAAAAAAATGGTAATCACATTATCGGGGAAACCTAAACATCAGTTGTTATTATTGCGTTCTTTAGTGCGTTGTCAATAATGCGAAATAAAAATAAAATTAATTATTTCTAAATAATCATAGTGCGAATTGCCTCTTTAGCCAAGGCTAAAAGCTCTATGATTTAATAAAAGAGCGTGACAAGACTGATAATGTATATTCCATTTCTTAAAAGTAAAATTAATAAACAGAACGGATTGCTTTTTAATTACTAAACTTAAATATACATTTAGCTTTGTATTTTTAACATTTAATACATTTTTACTTTTTATTCATTCCAAAAATAAATTTTAATGAACTTTATAAAGTAGTAAAAACTCTAATTTAAAAAAATAATTTTAATAAGAATATGTCGTTTAATTTGAATGCTGCAGCAAAACTACGTAGCCAAATATCATTATAATACACATATTACTGATCTAAATGAGAACAAAGCATATTAATTAAATTCAATAAAATTATGTTTGCATGAGTAACGGGGTTACAATCCAAGGGATGATTTATTATTATTTTTTAACTCTATGGAAGTGGGGGAGGGGGGTAACACGATACATTTATTTTGCACAAGATACGCCTAAGAATGAATTTGATAAATAATTAACCTTCTTCTATACATTATATGTATCGTGGGTTTGTATATTGAATTTATAAATTATTAATTGAAAGACAATATCTTTTAATCCAATGACATTATAGTTGTAAAAAAAGTTGCTATATTCTCAATTTACCTATGAACATATGTTTACCAATTAAGAAAATCAATGACGTTAACAAAAGGTAAATTCATTTACATAATTCTACCCATGAATATTAAAATCCAATCATTTTACACAAGTGTAAATTTAATTTTCAAAATATAGATTGTATTAGATAGAAAGATAGACATGACGACAGACAGACATAAATATAGACAGACAAATATACATATAGAGAGATAGATGATAGATAGAAAGGTAGATATATAGATAGAAAGATGGATTAATGGATCGATGGATTGAAGGGTGTGTGGATGGGTGGATGAATGGATTGATGGATGAATAGATAGGTAAGTATGTAGGTAATTAGTTAGATATGTAGGTAGGTAGATGGTTAGGTAGATATGTAGATAGATAGGTAGGTAGATAGATAGGTAGGGAGATAGGTAGGTAGGCAGGTAGGTAGGCAGGTAGATGGTAGATGATAGATACATAGATAGATAGACCTTCAGACAGACACGCAGACGACAGACGATAGACAGACGACAGTCAGACAAACAGACAGATAAACAGATAGACAGACCGACAGAAAGACAGATAGGCAGAGAGACAGACAGACAGATAGACAAACAGACATACAGACAGAAACACATAAAATCAGATAGACATATAGATAGATAGATATATAGATATATAGATAGATAGATATATAGATAGATAGATAGATAGATAGATAGATAGATAGATAGATAGATAGATAGATAGATAGATAGATAGATAGATAGATAGATGATAGATAGATAGATAGATAGATAGATAGATAGATAGATAGATAGATGATAGATAGATAGATAGATAGATAGATAGTTATATAGATAGATAGATAGATATATAGATAGATAGATAGATAGATAGATAGATAGATAGATAGATAGATAGATAGATAGATAGATAGATAGATATATAGATAGATAGATAGATAGATAGATAGATAGATAGATAGATAGATAGATAGATAGATAGATAGATAGATAGATAGATAGATAGATAGATAGATAGATAGATAGATAGATAGATAGATAGATAGATAGATAGATAGATAGATAGATAGATAGATAGATAGATAGATAGATAGATAGATAGATAGATAGATAGATAGATAGATAGATAGATAGATAGATAGATAGATAGATAGATAGATAGATAGATAGATAGATAGATAGATAGATAGATAGATAGATAGATAGATAGATAGATAGATTGGTAGATGTTGCCTGCTCACGCTTCGAAAAAAACTCTAATTAATTTGTGTACACAGAGGACGGAAAAAATAATAATCATTTTTATATAAAAAATTACTGTAAAGCTTATTGAGAACACAAACACTTTTTTTCATTGAGTGGCATTGCAACGCATGCCTGGTTCTCGCTAGTATATAAGAATGAGCTATGCTGACTGTAAAGCCAAAGAACCTAACATATCTAAATACTTCTTATTCTTAAAAACGATAATAGCTTTTTTCTATTATTTTACGGAAATCGAATAAATTCAAATGCGCAAAAAATATTACTTATCCCCTTCTATTTTAGTAAAGGTTAGGTGTTATCATTATACATTACAAATACATTTAATTATCAACTATCTGAAGCATATTATGTTTTTTGAAGGTTATGAAAAAATAAGACAAAACAAATCATGTTAAAAGAATTACACCATAATCACATTGATCAGGAAAACACAAATATATAATCTTTTTATTGTGTTTTTAGTGCGTTTGCTAATATTGCGAAGTAAAATTAAAATTAATATGATCTGAATGAACAAGCAAATGACGTCATAGTGCGAATTTCCTATTTTAGAACAATCTCTTAAGTTTCTTTGATTTAATAACCGCAAGTTACAAAAATTAATCCTGTATTTTCCCCTTCTTAAAATTAAAATTAATAAATATATTTGATTGATTTTTAAATTGTTAATAAAACACATACAAATTTTAGATTTGTATTTTTAATATTTAACAAAGAAGTTTTTATTTTTTAATTCCAAAAATATACTTTATTAATTAAATTTATGACGGAATAAAAACTTAACTTTCAAATATACAACTATAAATGCCGTTTAGTCAAACAGTGCAACAAAACAACATATCAAAATAGCATTCACTAATCCACTTATAACTCATCCAAATAAGAACAAACCACATGAAGTGCAAATATATTTAATTTGTTTGGGTATAGAGTGATTAGAATCCGGTGACATAGTTTTATTAACATTATTTAAATCTTGTAGGATGGGTGGTCATTTTGCCTCATGCAGCACAAGCTAAATGAATGGATTTGGTAAATAATTAACCTTTTTGGGTACATACTTACATTTTTTCGGAGATGACAATATATTTTAATCCTATGGTATTACATTTTTAAAAAAGTGATGCTACATTCTCTGTTTACAAATAAACATATGTTTACCAATTAAGAAAATCAATAGTGTTAATAAAACGTAGGTACATTTATATTAGTATACCCATGAATATCAAACCCAATCATGTTACACACTTGAAAATTTAATTTTGAAAAATGGAGATGTGTTAATATATTCTTTAAAAAAAATCAAAATATGTTTTTGTTTTCACTTTGGTTGCGAGATTTTTCTTTCGGTAAAAGAATTCTTTGTGTTACGATTTGTGATAATGTTTAATTAAAAAAGCAAGCCAAATGTTTGTTAAATTTTTTTTTTTTATGAAGATGTTACTATATCAAATTAAGTATAAAATATATTTATATTATAAATAGAGATTTTGTTGTAAATTTAAAAGTATGTTTTCACAATTTTTAGAGAAAAAAAAGTTATAGTTAAAAGGCAGAAAAAGTTGTACATCTGAAGTACTTCTCTAGCTTATAAATCGTCCCTCAAATAACTTCTTTTGTGACAAAAGTGATATAATTAGTGATAATTTAAATTTGGTAATTTAAGGTCATGTTTAGAGGGGAAAAGGGAATTTATGGGCGTGAAAGGGAGTTGGGAAAGCGTATAGTATTAAGCAGATAAATACATCTCAAAAAATAATAATGTTAGAAACGTAATTATTCGTATAACAGCTATTTCATTTAAATATGTGACCTTCCTGGAATATACCTATAATATCATAACAAGTTAAAATGTACTTCATTTAAATGTTACCTTCCTGCGATATATACTAACTAGATATAGCCCGCCAAACATTGGCGGCAGCAATGCGTGAACTTCCAATCTACTAGACAGTGTTTCTTTCAGAAATTTTCCCCCGAGGGGGCAATTTTGACGTTCGGGGGGGGGGGCAGTGCCAGTTTTTCAGTGGCCAGAGGCGTAGCTAAGGGGAGGCAGATGGGACATATGTCCCCGGGCGCCAGACTAGCGGGGGCATCTAATGGGCTATAGTGTTAATGGATGAAAATAATAGGTTTCAGAGTTTAGCGGGGTGGGGGGGGGGGTTAAAAATGAATCTTGTCCCCTGTCATCAAAATCAGTGACGTAGAAGTGGGGGGGGAGCGAACATTTGGTCTTCCCTGGTGTCATTTTTTCTTTAGATAGAGCGGCGGGATTTTCGGACATCTGCAGAGTTTCTATCGAGAAAGGTAGAGTGGCAAAAAGTTAACCCACCTAGGGTGGCGCTAACACTAGGCACGCCGCTGGGCAGTGTATATATCAGCACCAAATTTGGCTGTCATGGCAAGTAATTTTTATCGGGAAGTAGGGCAGCAGAAAATGTGTGATTGTGTAACAATCAAGAGGTGCATTTTGGAGTATACATGATTCGAATGTTTTGATAAGACTTTCATTTGATCGGGGGAAATAATTTTTCAAGCGTCGGGGGAGGCATTATGTCGACCAGTGCCAGACACAAACTAAATTCATTCTGGTTGTGGTGTGCCGAAGTGAATCATTTGACACAAGATTAGATTCAACCCGGTAGTCACATTGATCGACGTCAAGGAAAAAAAAAAAGGGGGGGGGTAGCAGAAATTGAGGAATCCGAAGAGTTAGAGCAAAAATGAGGGCAGGGGTCACCTTAATTTAAAAATAATACATTCAAAATGCAGTGATGCATTGTGTTGCACATTTTTCTTCTTCTTTTTCTGTCTATTAAGGGCCCACGATCAATGTATTGATCATTATGGCTCCTATGAATGCAGATGGGATTTGCAATGTTTCTGTGCCTGGTGTTGATGCGGATATTTCACTGGTAACAAGAGTTACCTAGTGAGGGTATCATGCACTGTATTCAATGTATCTTTAAGGCAATGTGTGAAGGGGCATTTCAAACGTTCATATATTTACTGTTAGATGTCTCGTGGAAAAATGCTAAGAATACATCAACATACACCAACTATATCTGGACTACAAATCAGGTTATGATAGCATAGACAGGAAATAAATGAACGATGCTGTGCTGGAACTTGGAGTCCTTAACAAACTTACGCGACTCATACATATGACGATGGATAACTACAAAAGTAGAATCAAAGTACAGAGGGAGTACTTGAGGGAGTTCCCAATCAATCTGGGCCTCAGACAAGGAAATCCGTGTATCATTTTCAACAAAACTTTAGAAAAAAGCATTAGAAACAAACGTGTGAGCACCTGAGAGGTGGTACAGAACAACCATAAGGAACTTTATAAAGCCAGCCACTGCAATACCTGGCCTACACAGACGATATATCGCTACTTGGTAGAAACAGCATTGATGATATAATTAAAACTTTCAGGGATTTTGAAGATGTGACGGTGTAAATAAAGCGAAGACAATATTTATGATAATGTCAGGAAATATGCACTGATGACTTCATCAATATGAACATCTACGCCTTTGAGAGGGTAGCTACTTTCAAATATCTAGGGGTGACTATAAATACGCAAGAGGAAATACAATCGGAGGTGCAAGAAAGAATAAAAGCATGCAACCGTTCTTATTTCAATTTACAAAAGCTACTTCAAAGCAAAAATCTCGCTAAGCGAACAAAGAAGGCAGTATACACAACTATCACAAGACCAGTAGTGAGACTTGGTTCCTACCAGAAAAGCAGAGAACCTGCTAAATATATGACCCGATGATAGACAATTTTGTTTTGGGAATCCGTACAAACTAAGAGCTATATAAATTGTACAAATACCCATCCATAGTCACAACAATATAAAAAAAGGCAGATTGCCCTAGGCAGGACACATTGAAAGGATGCCGGATTCTGGAGCAACAAAAACGATCTATAGGCAGAAACCTAGGGGCAGACGGCTCACCGGTCGACCAAGACTGAGATGGATTGACGATGTAGAGAAGGGCTTACAAAGGTTGGGGTTCGCACATGGAGGTGTAAAGCGATGGATCGATCCCAATGGAAGAATGGGGTGGAGCAGGCCAGGGCCTTAAATGGGATGAAGCGCCACTGATGTAAAGATTTCAGACATTTGGGTGGGAAGCGCTAGAAATAACTATAATAACAGGACATCACTAACTCTTCCACCAGTATAATATTAAATAAATTCAGTCCAATTAGGAGCCCTTAGGGTATGCTAAAATAGTTTTACATTTTGAACGAAAAAGAAAAACCAAAAACATACGTTTATTTCAAAATATTTCCAAGTTTCACAAAAGTCAAAAAGAAAAAAAGCTTTTCTGTACAAAAGGCTAAAGACTATATCTTTATGGGTTTTCAAAATTGGTATGTATTTATAAATCTTATGTAACCCACATAATTGTTCAGAAGTCAAGAATTGTTTACAAAAGACTCATATATTTTTTTTCGTATAAATTATTAAAGTTTCAATTCTCAATATTCAGTTGATTGAAATGTTAATTAAGAAATTTAGACTACTATAATTTGCTTCAGATCATTACAACTTGCCTCTTCGATATTATACTTGAAAACAATGTGTTTACCAATTCCATATAATTTTTTTAACTACTACCAAAAATGGCATTTACAAGATAATCGAAATACTCGATTTTTTTTATTCGTTGTTTAAATATATATTATATTCTTTCTACTGGATTATCATCTTAAAATAATTTTTTTTTAAATAATTCAAGCAGCTGGGGAAGATTGTTTATCATTATTATATTAACAGAGAAAAGTCATTGGGGATTTAATAAATAAAGACTATTTTTTAAAAATCATTTTACTCTGTTCCCGAAACTGTGTTAAAAAATTAGAAACACTCGATTTAATAATTATGATGACATGTCCACTATTTGTATGTAACCGGTAAATTCCTAATTTTTTTGTTTTAAAATTATTATTTTTTTTTAATTTTCATTTTATCTATGTCAGCATACATTTATGGAATCTACTACATTAAAATGTTTGCTAAAAATGATTTTTTAAAGCATGATGCTATTATACAATATAATTTGAAAACAGATTGCACATGTTTATTTCTTAGCAAGAACTATATTTAATTTACATACATTTATATCGATGAAAAGGTAGTTTAATACAGGGTTATTAAAAAGTCTTTCAACTTTTGCAGCTGCAAAATGTAATTAAATAAAAGATACCAATATCTGCGAATCAGAAATTGTAATGTTTAGCTTATGATCAGGAGCGGCCAATTTTCAAAACAATACCATATTTATAATCGATTTCTGCGAGCCTTTAACAAGATTAACCTGAACGCTATGGATCATCAATATATATCTAACAAAGCGATATTTTATTTGTTCCAATAATTGAAATCGATTAAAGGCACACATTTCAATACCTTTAAAAATTTTATAAAAATTAAATTTAGGGTATTTTTTTTTTTTTAATTATTTTTTATTACTCATTTTCCCCTGGGGGGGCACTTGACTTGCTCCGGGGGGCAGTACCCCCCCGGAGGTATGCCTGAAAGAAACACTGCTACTAGATATAGCCCGCCAAACATTAGCGGCTGCAATGCGTGAACTTCCCATCTACTAAAGTTACTTGACAAAACAGGGACTCAAGCTACACCCTTTCCACCCCCGTACCATGAAACTTCCTTGCACACTTTTTATTTCACGCTCATGAATTATATTACATATCCTGATCTCCCAAACCCTTTTAAACTTTTTTACACCATACTTAAACTGAAACTATTTCATTTTCTGAAAAGAAAATATTACGCGCCAAACGCCGTTGCGCTATATAAAAAATATATCATTTAGCGTAGTTATCGGAATTATATTTTTTTCGCGCCTTTAAAGTCGTTATTGAACCATAATTTCTTTCAAACATATATAATTATTTATTGTATACTCTCAATCCCAAATTCACTGATTATAAAGGAACCGGAAATGGAAGCAAATAAATTAGGAAGCAACCAACGAGTCATACCAGAAACGTAATATATATAAGGGATAATATAAAAATAAATTCAAATATTTTTTTCATGAAATATATTCGATATTTTATATTGCAAAATATTTTTTTAGTTAATCTATTGAAGGCTTTCGAGCCTGCTTAGCATAAGCATTGCCTTCCTAATGCATACATTTTAAACAAGACTCCATAAAAATACTTATAATTTTTGGGTGGTAAAAATATCATAAACAAGAACATAATGTTTATGTCCATCTATTATAAGAAATCAAACAGTCACGTTGCCTTTTTTATTCATCGCCCCATCCTCAAACATGTTAAAATTCCCTTCAATTCTCTCAGTGCTATAGACCATCCTTTCCCAAATGTCGCGACTCGATACCCTGCCTCGAAAGCAAAATTACCGGGTAAACGAAACTGGAAAGAAAGTTAACATTTACCGGGTAACGAAAAAAATTGTTTAGGAGACTCTGGCCTAGACTCAGAAAACATTTACAGCAAAGATACATATTTTTGGGAAAGAAAGGAAGATATGTTGGATTATTTCTAACATATTTTATATCCTGGGCCAATTTTAGGATATGTCCCTCGAATTAAAGGTATGACCGAATAGGATTCGTCTAAAGAAAAACTCATTTTGACAATGGACAACAGATCTAAACTTATGATTGCCTTTCATCCACACAAGCTAATGTCTCATTATCTCGATTTTTGGACCCAGCCCATTTTTCTGGTCGACCATGCCAGCAATGAAATTATAATAAAATATATAATAATAAAAACAATATAGTTTCCCTTTCCGGAGAAAGAAGAGTCTTAGGGACATACTATTAAAACAGAGGGGTCTACAAAGAGGGGAAGGAAGTGATTGTTTCCAACCTGATTTGGGGAGGGAGATTTAATTCTTCTCTACTTGCCCTTTTGTAATTTTCAGGTAACACAAAAAACATTGGAAAGAAAAATGTTTGTTTTTTTGTATTTGACATGTGCCAATTTTCTTTCCGATATTCTGATATTTGTTTTCGTTACGACTTGTGCTTATTATTTTTGTAGTTTCCTTTCTTTCATTTTCTTTACAGTAATTTGTAGGATATAATCCTATAATTTAAATTTTAATTTACCTTTATGCTAATTTTCTTATTATGTTGTACGGAAAAGACATTTGCTTAAACGGTTTAAATTTATTTTGTCTAATGCAGAGCCGCCGCTTGATTGTTTTAGGCGACAAGCCACATATCGTTACTTGGGCCATTTAATTAAACATATTTTTTTTTCTTTTCGTGTCTCAATGTCTTTTTTGAAATTGAGGGGCCGAGTGGAAAAGGTACCTAAGTTTATTTTTGAAGTTTTGAGAAAATTGTGTTTACAATTTTTAAATTCCTATTTAGATACATTAAAATCTGTTCGAGGTAACTCTGAATCAAACACTTGTGAACATTTTTCATGAATGATATTTACAGGAATGATTCAGAGGAAGTACTCAAATATAATGCATGTCTTAACTCATTTTTGGAAAATTGTAACTTAAGTACTTTTTCTAGTCAGCCCTTCAATTTAAAAAACAAATCAAAATACAAGCTGGACATTTCTTTTTATTTTATTTTTCACTCAGAGAATAACACGGCATTATTTGCGGCCCTCGAAAGCTTCACACGATTAAGAGTAGTCAAGCACACACGCATACACAAAAAGTATGATTGCCATGATGCGTCATAGTAGAGGCGCCATACTGAGCTCTGTTTTCATTATGGTTTTACCAAATAACAGAAACAGTATACGGCATTCTGGAGTATGAAGTACATGAGCTACTTTAGGACCATCACGTACCCATCTGCCAGAACTGTGTTTGGAGTACATTAGTCATGCCTGGATCATCATTTCTCCATTTGGCAGCGTGCTTGAATAGAAGTCCTGATTGAATCTGCGATTTATTTGCATTTGGGAAATGTTAATCGTTAACTTGGACATTCACCAAGTTTCACACATCCAATACGTAGGCAATGGAATATACTCTCTGACCAATATGCAGGTTCTTTAGGGTTTTGGATTGACCGTGATAAACACGTAGAGTTGGCAGACAGCAATCAACATCTGAACCATGCACTCTCCATTACATTGTGTAAAACATATTGACGTATCGTTGGTTTTCTTTTAGCTTACTCATTTCTTGTATCGTATTGCATCCATCATGGTCTTCAGTGAACACGCTATCAGCATTTTACGATGCTGTTGGCGCATTGGAATGTACTTGCGATGGAAAAAATCAAACATATTAGATTTATTCTGAAGGCCAAGCATCTGGATCCGACATGACTGTGATCTCACAGCTATGTAGATTGAAGCTCGATTTAATGATGTAACTAGACATTGTGCCGCCCCAAAATAAACGCAAATGTTCATCTAACAACACACACTCTGACCACGAGGAATCGGGGCTGTTGACCCTACATAAGTTGTACATGAAAACATAAATATTTTTCCCCTGACACACCCTAGATGAGCCCATAAGTAAGATAAGACTATTAAAAAAGTATGTATGTGTGTGTGTGTTGGGGGGGAGAGAGAGAGAGAGAGAATATATATATTTTTTTATAAAACTCAGACATAAAATTTCTACATTAGTGTCTAGCACCAAATCTATTAAATCAAAGTCGTTTTTGATAAACTACTTTTGTCATGGTGCTGTATGTTCCTACTTTTCGTTTTCAAGTATGCCTTTAGTATTGAAAGTTAACCTATAAGAAAGTCTACTTGTGATGTTTTCTAACTTTCGACAGCTCAGTTTTTTTTTTATAAGTTGTATTATTTTTGTCAAGCACAGTAAGATTTTTTAACCACCTTATTTGTTGTTTTGTTTCATTTAATTCCATTTTAATCGACTTCAAACCGATTTTATTTTCTGTAATTACTTTGACCTTTAATACCGACTGCAGGAATTTGTTTTCATATTTTTTATTGTATTTCCCCTCATATTTCAATGAACTTATTTTGAATAAAAGGTGAGACCCGGAATGTAGAATTTAGCCAATTTTCGTTTTTTCATTTCCAATGTTTAAAATTGTAAAAGGAGAACAACAAATTGCATGCCCTTTTTTTATCACCCATGGTCCAACCTTAAAAATAGCTCTTCTTTTCTTTTTTTTTTTTTTTTTGCATTGCACAAGAATCATTTTATTTTAATTACTCTCCACGTCACAGAGTGGGAAAATGTATAGATTGAGGCCCCCTGCAGCTGCAGGTGTTGTAGGACCCAAGAGGCGTCCCATCACTGCATCTCTTGAGTTAATATAGGATATTTATTGATAAACAAATTTGTCAAATTTTAATTTTATGTGTCCGAAATGTTATCGTTGCTAGTAATTCAGTTCCCAACAAGGAGCCCAGTTGAACTTGTGCGTACAATTGAAATGTAAAGCAGAAGAAATACATTTCAATGCGTACGCTCGGCAAAGTTAGGAGTCAATCATATATATTTTTGGATTTACAAATGTTTTTTTCGAGTTTTTTTTATTGCAATAACTGCAAATCACGGATGAGGCCTAAAATAAACTGACATTTTTTAAAATAAAAATCGAAATACAAAGGTCCTAGAAGTGTATACAGATGTTTTTGTTATTGAACATAACCTAACCCTGGAAATGTAAACATTTATTATATTTATTTATATATATATATATATATATATATATTTATAATCCATGTATGTAACAAATACTATTAATTTCAAAGTGATAACTTAAAAACCTTACCAGTCTGGCGTGATCAGTTTACAATTCTCAAAATAACTTTATATAGCGTGGATGAATGAAGATGTGTGTCGCCGATAATTGACATTACGGGTTGCTATTACTCAATTAGTTGAATGCAACCAACCAGCATTACGTCAACGTCATCTCATTTAACAACTATTGTCACCCATTCAAAGCCTTTCACGGTTATAGGCAACGGTAGAAAAAAAGATAGGGTCCAAGAAATCGTGATGGCAAGATCAGAAACACCGATGTAGTTTGAAGGCGAGACAAAGAGACAGAGCATCAATGCTTAATGGAATAAGAGTTGAAAAGAAATGTGTGGTGGGTGGGATTGGCAAGCATGTCGGGGACAGCGACAACGAAGAGGTTTTTTTGAGAAATGCATCAAGGTGCATTCTTTGTCAGGGGCAAATAGGAAATCTATTGTAATCAAGTGGCAGGAGTGTCCGAACCTTCGCACGCGGACAGCATGCGACCCAGGACGGCAGTGAATGCGGCCCCCAAGTAAAAAAGAAATTGTAAACTTACAAATTTTGTGAGACTTCATCTTTATGAGAAACAGAGTTTGGTGCATAATTATTTATTTTGTTTTTTCTGAAATAGTGTGTGAAATAATTCTGCAGTGTAAAAGTGGGTGGGACTTTGGATTATTATTACAAAAAAAAGGAATAATAATTGCATATACGGGATTTAAAAGAAAAAAAAAGTTATGTTTTTTGGTGTTGTTTAATGTACCATCAGTTAACGTTATATTTAGCGTTATTTTGTGTGTGGCTTAAAATAACTCGACCTCTACCAATATTGCCCAGGATAGTTATAGTGTTGGACACCCTTGATTATGTTAGTTGGCAGACCAGTACATTTTTTAGCATCACGTAATACGAGCTGTGAAATGAAACAAAATACGTTGGCATACAGCCGTGTAAACTGTCTTGTTGGCATGACAAATTATTCAAACAATCCTTCACGTATCAATAATTTAACAAAACTAAAAAGAACGCGTCATTGTTATTTGAATATATATATATATATACAGAGAGAGAAAGAGACAGAGAGAGAGAGACAGAGAAATAGACAGAGAGAGAGACAGAGAGAGAGACAGAGAGATAGACAGAGAGATAGACAGAGAGATAGACAGAGAGAGAGACAGAAAGAGAGACAGAGAGATAGAGAGAGATATAGAGAGAGAGATAGAGAGAGAGACAGAGAGAGATAGAGAGAGAGAGATAGAGAGAGAGACTGAGAGATAGACAGAGAGAGAGACATAGAGAGAGAGATAGAGAGAGAGACAGAGATAGAGAGAGAGAGAGACAGAGAGAGAGAGAGACATAGAGAGAGAGAGACATAGAGAGAGACAGAGAGAGATAGAGAGAGATATATAAATAGAGAGAGATAGAGAGAGAGAGACAGAGAGAGACAGAGAGAGACAGAGAGAAACAGAGATAGATAGAGAGGGACAGAGAGAGAAAGAGAGATAGACAGAGAGAGAGAGATAGAGAGAGAGATAAATAGAGAGAGAGAGAGAGAGACAGAGAGAGAGACAGAGAGAGAGACAGAGAGACAGAGAGAGAGAGACAGAGAGATAGACAGAGAGAGAGACAGAAAGAGAGACAGAGAGATAGAGAGAGATAGAGAGCGAGAGATAGAGAGAGAGACAGAGAGAGAGATAGAGAGAGAGAGATGGAGAGAGAGACAGAGAGATAGACAGAGAGAGGGACATAGAGAGAGAGATAGAGAGACAGAGACAGAGACTGAGAGAGACAGAGAGAGATAGAGAGAGAGAGACAGAGAGAGAGAGACAGAGAGAGAGACAGAGAGAGAGACAGAGAGATATACAGAGAGAGAGACAGAGAGAGAGACAGAGAGAGACAGAGAGAGAGAGACAGAGAAATAGACAGAGAGAGACAGAGAGAGAGAGACAGAGAGAGAGACAGAGAGAGAGACAGAGAGATAGACAGAGAGATAGACAGAGAGAGAGACAGAGAGAGAGTGACAGAGAGAGACAGAGAGAGAGAGACAGAGAGAGAGACAGAGAGAGACAGAAAGAGAGACAGAGAGATAGAGAGATATATAGAGAGAGATAGAGAGAGCGACAGAGAGAGAGATAGAGAGAGAGATAGAGAGAGAGAGACAGAGAGAGAGAGACATAGAGAGAGAGATAGAGAGACATAGACAGAGAGAGAGAGAGATAGAGAGACAGAGACAGAGAGAGAGAGACAGAGAGAGATAGAGAGAGAGAGACAGAGAGAGAGAGACAGAGAGAGAGACAGAGAGAGAGACAGAGAGATAGACAGAGAGAGACAGAGAGAGAGAGACAGAGAAATAGACAGAGAGAGACAGAGAGAGAGAGACAGAGAGAGAGACAGAGAGAGAGACAGAGAGATAGACAGAGAGATAGACAGAGAGATAGACAGAGAGATAGACAGAGAGAGAGAGACAGAGAGAGAGTGACAGAGAGAGAGACAGAGAGAGAGACAGAGAGAGAGACAGAGAGAGACAGAAAGAGAGACAGAGAGATAGAGAGAGATATAGAGAGAGAGATAGAGAGAGCGACAGAGAGAGAGATAGAGAGAGAGATAGAGAGAGAGAGACAGAGAGAGAGACATAGAGAAATAGATAGAGAGACATAGACAGAGAGAGAGAGATATTTAGACAGAGACATAGAGAGAGAGACAGAGAGAGATAGAGAGAGAGAGACAGAGAGAAAAGGGACAGAGATAGAGACAGAGAGATAGACAGAGAGATATACAGAGAGAGAGACAGAGAGAGAGAGAGACAGCGAGAGAGACAGAGAGAGAGACAGAGAGATAGACAGAGAGAGAGTCAGAGAGAGAGAGAGAAAGAGAGACAGAGAGAGAGAGACAGAGAGAGAGACAGAGAGATAGACAGAGAGAGAGACAGAGAGAGACAGAGAGAGAGAGACAGAGAGAGAGAGACAGAGAGAGAGATACATAGAGAGAGAGACAGAGAGAGAGACAGAGAGAGAGATACACAGAGAGAGACATAGAGAGAGAGAGAGAGAGAGAGACAGATAGATATATATATAGAGAGAGAGACAGAGATATAGACATAGAGAGAGACAGAGAGATAGAGAGAGAGAGACAGAGAGAGACAGAGAGAGACAGAGAGAGATAGATAGAGAGGGACAGAGAGAGAAAGAGAGATAGACAGAGAGAGAGATAGAGAGAGATAAATAGAGAGAGAGAGAGAGACAGAGAGAGAGACAGAGAGAGAGACACAGAGAGA